>JAVTVY010013291.1:0-53344 GCA_036873755.1 Hanleya hanleyi | reverse complement strand
GTGTCATCCTTGTTGTTGTTGTTGTTCCTCTCCGGTCTATATCATGGTGTTATGCTAGAGCGTTAAGGCGTAACTATGAGCGTTGACGGGTGTCACTGCATTTCCAATGAATTAATGACAATTCCATGAAAATCAGAGCTTTGGGGCTAATTCACCAGGGCGTTGAAGCGTTGAGCTTGGCGTTGGCGGACGTTGCTACAAGATGACACCTCACACGACGCATTCGAACCGTGAATAGCCCATCTCGACCCCAAATACCTTCATGTACTGCCCGAAAATGGCCACTTTCGCTACTACTCGTACCGATGACGTCACTGATGACGTCACAGATGACAGGAACATCCCTCAAATCGGAATGTACACCCCGAGAACTACAAGATGACACCTTCCAGGACGCATTCGAACCGTGAATAGCCCATCTCGACCCCAAATGCCTTCATGTACTGCCCGAAAATGTCCACTTTCGCTACTACTCGTACCGATGACGTCACCGATGACGTCACAGATCACGGGAACATCCCTCAAATCGGTATGTACACCCCGAGAACTACAAGATGACACCTTCCAGGACGCATTCGAACCGTGAATAGCCCATCTCGACCCCAAATACCTTCATGTACTGCCCAAAAATGGCCACTTTACTTACTACAACCAACTGCGCATGCGTAGATTAACGCGACTTGCATTCAAAAACACACCATTCTGACTCTACCCCACACAAGCTTCACTTTGACACCTCACACGACCCATTCGAACCGTCAATAGCCCATCTCTATCCCAAACACACCCCTACATAGCACCCAAAATGCCTGTTTTCTATACTACGCCCAGACTGCGCATGCGCAGACCATTGAACACAGACGAACCATTAGTGTAGTCAAGTGCTCCTCCACGAGAGCTTCAAAATAAGACCTCAACCGACCCCATTGGACCATTAGGGACTCACCTAGACTCCAACATGTCCACCCCGTATGGGCCTATACACCCATTGCCATGCAGTGTAGGCCTATGGGCCTACCCAGGCCTCGGTGACTTTTTTCAAAAATTTCACCGATTCGCTCCGGGACACTTCCTATCGTGTTTGTCTTGACGAGACGAGTAAAACGAGACCCCACAACCCTACCGCAAATGTATAGAAGTACGTTTCCCAGGGGGACAAACATTGATCCTATACCCCCAGTATGGGACTATATGGGGCTATATCGTACTTTTTCAAAAATTTCACCGATTCGTGCCGGGACACTTCCTATCATGTTCTAAATGACGAGACTAAGAAAACGAGACCCCACAACCCATACCGCAAATGTCGAGAAGTAGGTTTCCCAGGATGGTCCTATACCCCCCATATCCCATATAGGCATTTTCACGTAATTTAGGATAAAGTCCGTGTTCCGTATTTTTTCAGGAAAATTTTTACATACACCCACCCTGGAACTAGGAGGAGATAACTCTATTGATAGGCAAGCCCCGTTAAGCCCGGCGACCTATATACTCCTCATACCCCATATAGGCATTTTCCCAGGTTTTTCGATAAAGTCCGTGTTCCGTATTATTTTTTTTCAGGAAAAATTTTACATGCACCCACCCAGCCATCAAATACCCCTTCACCTAGGCTTCACTTTGATACCTCATACAACTCCATCGGACCATTATTGGCTCCCCTAGATACCAACACGTCTATTTGCATACCCTTGGGCCACCGCGCATGCGCAGAATGCCGATATTTCAACCCCACACCCAGTCCATCAGATGCCCCTTCACGAATGCTTCACTTTGATACCTCATATGACCCCATTGGACCATGAGTAACTCCCCTAGCTCCAAAACGGATATTTCCATACCCTTGGGCCACCGCGCATGCGCAGAATGCCGCTATGTCAACCCCACACCCAGCCCATTAGATGCCCCTTCACATAAGCTTCACTTTGATACCTCACTCGACCCCATCGGACCATTTTATCTAGGGACTACTTTTTCTCCGCGGAAGCAGACCGAATCACCGCCAGACATGACCGCATCACCGCGGAGGAATACATCTTTGACCTGGGTCACGTGATATGCAAATTTGGAACTCTCCTGTGCTGGAGGTAGCTTTTGGTCCTTCTGCCGGAACTATACTCCACTTGACCTCTGTGACCTTGAAATGAGGTCGAAATGAGGTCAATGTGGTCTGTAAAGGGTAGACACTACTACTTCCGTCATTTTTTGGTATGTCATAATAACGCATTTCTATCTCGTAATAACTAGTTAGAATCTTGACTTAACTACGCCTTGTATCTGGTAATAGCGAGTTACTATCTGAGACTAACGAGTTACTATCTCGTAATCGCAAATTGGTATATCTAAAAAATTTTCCATACCATTTCCCTAATACGCTTTCGTAGTTTCCACTATATCTACAGTTTACATTATGCTTAATTCTCATATTTATGACCAACAGTTCTCACATGTGTAACAGCTTATTTTTAACATATCAACCATAAACTGTGGCTGTGATAGAAAGAATATATGGTTATTGAACTGTTCAATAATTGAATTGAACTTCAGCCATAGAACTATACCTCATTGACGCCACTGAACTCCAGTCATAAAACTCAACTTCATCAGTAGTATATAAAACTCTTATTCATTAGCAAAAATGATGGTGAGGGTGATGGTGGAGTGACGTCACTGTGACATCCGGGTCACGTCCGGGTTGAAGGGTACTTCCGGATCAAGAGACACTTCCGGTCACGTGATGGCCCATCAAGAGTTATCTGCCCTTACATATCACCCAAATGACTTCCAATGTTAATCTTCGGGGAATGCATGTATGGGATAGGGGTATTGAGGTGGTCATTTTTTTTAGTGGATTTTACTATGGGGCGTGGCATCTTGTCTTCTTTGTCTCGCGATGTTGAACACGATGAGAGGGATATCGAGGCCATGGGTTAAATTTCGCTGATAACTTCATGCAGGTCTGGGGTGGACATGTTAGGTCTATTCTGGCACAGTGGACAATGATAGTCCCAATGGAGAACCCACTCATGGATATTTGCGGTACTCATGGATATTTGCGGTATGAGGTGTGGCACCTTGTTTTCTCCATCTAGAGCTGTAGAACACGATGGGAGGAGTCTCGAAGCCATGCGTTGACTTTTGTTCAAAATTTCTGATAACTCATGCGCAGTAGGCAGGCAGATCGATGTGGATGTTTTGGGGTCTAGGTGGACCCATTATGGTCCGATTGGGTCGCGTGAAGTGTCATAGTGAAGCACTCGTGGGGGAGCGTCTAACTGGATGGGTGTGGGGTAGGAATATCGTCTATCTCCGCATGCGCAGTAGAAAAAGTGTATTTGATTGGACGTTTTAGGGTCGAGATGGACCAATAGTGGTTCGATTGGGTCATATGTGTCATAGTGAAACATTCGTGGGGGATCATACGATTGGACTAGTGTGTCGTCCGTTTTCAGCATTTTGCGCATGCGCAGGCAGGGAATTGTGGGAAAAGGGCACTGGAATGGACGTTTTGGGGTCGAGGTGGACCCATAATGGTCCGAATGGATCGTGTGGGGTACCAGTTTGAAGCTCTCATGAGGTAGCGATCAACTCGGTTGCTGTGGAGTACAAGTAGCGCAATGGCGCGCATGCGCAGGCAGGCAATGGTGGGAAAAGGGCATTGGAATGGACGTTTTGGGGTAGAGGTAGGCGTACTGGCATGTGAAGCACGCCTCCAGGCCTATCAACTTATGGGTGGGTGCATGTTTTCACAGAAAAAATGGACTTTACACCTTGTGAGTCATAGAAATGGGAAATTTGTTGTTGCTGTTGAGATTGTGTAGTCTTTCAATTTCGGGGAAGTCAAGGAATGTAATCCAGTTGCCCCTTAGTAGTAGAGAAAACAGACATTCAGTATATTTGCCCTATGACCTTTGTAGAGAGTTTTACAGTAACGCCTTAACACCCTATCTTAACGCCTTAACGCAACACTTTGACGCCCTATCTTAACGCCTTATCCTATCTTAACGCCCTAGCATACCAGTGTTTTATATTTTGCGCGAGATTGTACCATGCTATGTTTCAATTCTAACGCCTCGGCAAGGTGTATGTATCAATCCATTCACACCATAGAATAAAACATGGTGGTCCCCGATGATATCATCGCTTTTCGCCGGACATTGTACGGAGGTTTTGCTGAGAAAATCCCTGTTGTCTTTATAGATCACTTGGGAGTAGTAGAGAAAGGAGAGTTTCGGAGGTGCAAAAGAGCTTTTGGGGGAGATGAGTCTTGTTTCATCCGGCTACCTGATAGAGTTACCTGTGTGTGCGTGTGTGGATGAGGACGGGGAGGAGGAGGGCGGGCAGGAGGAGGAAGAGGAGAAGGAGGAATGGGATTAACGCCCTAACGTCTTCTATAGCTAATTCCCTACGGCTTAATGCCATGATGCAGATGACAGAAAGACAGATCAACACGTTCGCAAGTTTTCATATAGTTTATTCTCCCCATTGTTAGGAGCTTAGGACAAGCTCTAGTATCCTGGACTGCCCGAAGACGCTTAGGACAAACGGATCAGAGCAAACATGGCCGAAGAATAAACTTTCTGAAATGGCGGCTTCTGATTTGACAAGAGCATACTTGAATTGTAAACATACCCAACGCGGATCCTCTAGCTTGGGTATGATGTAACATTGGGGAGAATAAAATATATGAAAACTTGGGAACGTGTTAATCTGTCTTTCGGTCATCTGCATCATGGCATTAAGTCGTAAGGAATTAGCTATAGAAGACGTTAGGGCGTTAATCCTATTCCTTTTCCTCCTCCTCCTTGTCCTCCTTCTTCTCCTCCTCCACACACGCATCCACAGGTAACTCTACCAGGTAGCCGGATGAAACAAGACCCGGAACTCCCCCAAAAGCTCTTTTGCACCTCTGAAACTCCACTTTCTCTACTACTCCCGAGTGATCTGTAAATAGAACTGGAGTTTTCCCAGAAAATTCTCGAAAAATTTACCCTGTCAAATGGCCTGCAAAACAGGAGGTTTTCCAGCAAAACCTCCGTACAATGTCCCGGCCTAAAGCGATGACATCATCGGGGACCACCATGTTTATTCCCTGGTGTGAATGGATTGATACATACACCTTGTCGATGCGTTAGCATTATATAATAACATGGTACAATCTCGCACAAACGATAAAAGACTGGTACGCTAGGGCGTTAAGGCCTTAGGATAAGGCGTTAAGGCGTTAAGGCGTTAAGATAGGGCGTTAAGGCGTTACGATAACGCGTTACTGTAAAACTAAACACAAATGTCATAGGGCAAATATACTGCATTTCAGTTTTCTCTACTACTAAGGGCAACTGGATTATTTCCCCTGACTTTTACTTCCCCGGAATTGAGATACTACACAATCTTAACAACAACAGCAACAACAACAACAACAACAACAACAACAACAACAACAACAACATTCCCATTTCTATGACTCAACAGGTGTAAACTCCTTTTTTCTGGGTAAACATGCACCCACCCATGACTTGATCGGCTTGGAGGAGCGTTTCACATGGATACCCTCCCCGACCCAGTACGCCCACTATGGGCCCTCCTCGACCCTCTAAACGTCCTTTCCATGCCCTTTTCCCACAATTCCATGCCCTTTTCCCACAATTCCCTGTCTGCGCATGCGCAGAATGTTGAAAACGGACGACACACACACACTAGGCTTAACTATAACACCACTATTTGTCCATCTCGACCCTAAAACGTCCATTCAAATACCCTTTTTCTGCTGCGAATGTGCAGATAGTCGATATTCCTACCCCACACGCATCCAGTTGGACGTTCCCCCACGCGTGCTTCACTATGACGCCTCACACGACCCAATCGGACCACTATGGGTCCACCTAGACCCCAAAACATCCGCCTCGATCTGCCTGCCTACTGCGCATGCGTCATCAGAACTTTTTAACAAAAGTCAACGCATGACCTCGAGACCCCTTCCATCGTGTTCTACAGCTCAAGATAGAGAAAACAAGGTGCCACACTCCATACCGCAAATGTCCATGAGTGGGTTCCCCATTGGGACTAACATTGTCCACTGCGCCAGAATGAACCTAACATGTCCACCCCAGACCTGCGTGAAGTTTTCAGCGAATTTCAACCCATGGCCTTGAGACCCCTCTTATTGTGTTCTACATCGGAGACCAAGAAAACAAGGTGCCACACCCCATAGTAAAATCCACAAGGAAACAAGCGATGGATGAGCGCAAAGACCTCCGTCGAGCCAACAGGGTCCGTAGGGGAAAACATCACTGAATAACATAGGGCCGGATGCCAAGCTCAATTTTGCATTTGTTGGATGTTAACTCCACCAATGGTAATTAACCTGGGATTGAGGGTTCCCCACTAGCATGTCCAGCCAGGGATGTGGAAGTCACATTCCCCGCACATAATTTTTGTCTGATTTCACGTGCTTGAAATATTGGGGTATGGAATAGAGTATATTGATGGAAAACCTGGAATACTGCTTGAGACATTAGGCCCCTTGCCACCACCACCTCCCCGAGAGGACGCCCCCACCCAAATCAAAACGTTAGCGGCAGAAATGAGACCCTGTGTGCCTACTTGTACCAACTTGCTTGTGATTTTGTACTATAAGCCCTACACATCAACACTTCATATTTTGTATGCGTACAGTATAGCATCATCATTGAGAGAATCCTCTACAAAACACACCTGATTTTACCGACACCTCTTTCTGATCTGTCCCAGCATCATGTGATGAGGATTCAATGCGCTCGGTATAATTTTGTATACTGGTGTTACAGGTCACCTTCACCATACTGTATCAATGACCATGGACTTGTACATGTATCACATTCATATTGAATGGTGATGGCTGATGAGAATATTGCCCATATGGAACAAATGGCTGGATTCCAGCAAATAAAAAGTTCATGTTAATCATAAACAACATACAATTAATAATATTATGAAATAATTATGTTTATTCCTTGTCGACATCAATATATTACAGACAATATTATGACTGAATCATGGTAACAGATATCCAAGGGTATATATGTCAACACTAAACTGAAGGAGACCCATGATGCTTATTATATTATGTTGTAAAACTTCACTTGCTAATCTTGATTATGTTGCTTATTGTGAACATAAATGAAGTTATGAAAATAAATTTAGTATGATTGCCCATTGCCCTCAAATTAGAAATATCTTCAGCAGCTAAAGTTAAGCCAATCATAACAATATATAACACCATGGTATTGTTGTAATATCACCCAGGTATTTATCTTTGGTTAAGAATTAATGTAATGAGATACATATACCTGTTCTTTGTGTTATTCTGTATGCAACCCATTCTGTATGTATTTTATACATGTACATATACCAGAAGTGGAATTATAATTTGAATAAAATAATCAAAATATGTTCGGTTTTTACATCTACTCAGGAAATGAAGTCTTTGTTTCTAGACGCTAAATCATTTTAGACACATTCAAGTCCTCACCTGGTCAAGGGAGATAATTTTGTAAAAACAAAAGTATAGATTCACACTGGTGCAGACCAGAAAGTTTTGTGACCTTTGATGATATTTGTGGAGCATGCTGCAGGACTTCAACTTCCATGGATCTGATATTATCCACACAATCTCATTTTACATGATATTTTTGCCATAGCGCCGATAAAGTGGGTCCCTTCATTTATGTGTTCTAGATCCAGGAGCTCTTGGGAGCTGCAGGTTTTGTAAAAGTTAGATCCAATTATTCTGAGTGAAGGAATGAAGTCCGGCATGGTTGTTTTAAGTTAGAACTGGGCATCCTTGGAAATGTCTGACCGATTGACACATATATCACTCTGCAGGTGGGCATTACATGTGTAATGTTTATTTCCTGAGGAATCAGCTGATATCCAATGGGTTGTGGTCAATCACTGGCTCTGATTTTCAACACCTCTGTCATTCCACACATTTCTGACACAGCTGAACCAATCGATAGTCTGTATTGGTTCAAATTCAAAGCCCGTTCCTTCTCATTCACCAAACGCTATATAGACGATCTTCTCGCTGTGGATAATCGCTATATAAATGACGCAGTGAAGGATATATATCCACCTTCACTGGATTTGAAGGAAACTACAGATAGCCCTACAGGCACATCTTATTTAGATCTCTATCTGATTAAAAATGAAGCAGGCATTCTCTCTCGTCGACTTTATGACAAAAGAGATGATTACAATTTCGACATCGTAAACTATCCCTTTCTGGATAGTAATATTCCAGTGGGACCTGCATATGGCGTATAGATATCTCGCTTAGTAGCATTTGCAAGATCCTGTGTTAAATGTGATGATTTTAATCAACGTCACAAAACATTGTTGCAGAAACTTATAAAACAGGGCTATTCCACCAAGCGCCTCCACTCAAAGTTTCTCAAATTTGGCGATACATATCGCATGCTGATAGCAAAATACGAACGTAGCGTGCAAGATCTATGGCGCTACGTTTCGTAACTTGTGTCTAATTCCGCTTAACCCGGGGCTAGGGGCCGTATGAACCCATGTACTTCAAGATCCTCATGGTACTCATATGAACAGTCACAATCAAAGCGTGACTGAGATACATCATTCTTTAGATGACGACTTTACAACGAATATTATGGATTAAGAATACTGATCAGCGATACGGATTTGATATTTTTGGAACATCATGATGTCTTGCCGGCATCATTGAAAACTGTTGACAGCTTCTCTCTTGCAGGAAACAAGCCTATGTCTATGTATACTGTGATTGTCTTTTTGAATTTGGTTCTAATACTGTTATATGGAATATGGAATAGGTCTTTGGATTATGAATGACGGACTAGACACTTGTAATTTCCATTTCATCCAGTACATCCATTGTGTAACAGTCCTGTTGCATCTGATATCAGAATTGCTGAATCCATGACCTGTATATATATTTAATATCAAAACTCACTTCATTGAAAATGATTATGGCCTTCATTATATTTCATTCTTTCGTCATACCCATCGAGATGAAATCCATTATACCAGTTCGCACCTTTCATATGTGTACTTAATAGAACTGGGACCTGACCATGTTACAAGAATTTGCAAAAGTATGAAATGAGAACTGAGTACTATGAGAACTTAATCCAATCTATGAGAATAGAATAGCATAGAATAGAATAGAACAGATTTATTTGCATAAATATGCCCGAATGAGCCAAAAACACAACATATTATAAAAACAAACATAGCGTCCTAATGAACAGTGTACACATTTGGGTTCCCATGAACTTCATACTAACTACGATGGGGGCCCGGTTTTGGTCAACTAAATACGAACCATCAAGCATAAACAGATGCTGCCCAGATACACTAGATACTGCATCCGGGGAACATCCATCCATATCCAACGGTTGTACCCAATCGATCAACACCAAGCTCCCATAGGCGAGTAATTATCAGATATAAGACTGCTGGTGGCAGGAGAGATCGGACATACATAGATACTGAGGAGATTGATGCGCTCTAAGCAATAAAATGCTATAACAATTGGAAACAATCATATATATAATTCGCAACTGCTTTCAGTACCCTTTGGCTTGTCGACGAGTGATCAATAATATGAATCCTGAAGAACAATGATGGATCTTGACCACTGCTTGAATTGGAGTTTAATGATGTTCATGTTAGTGGCATGAGCATGATAAGAATCCAGGATATTATTATCTAGAACAGGATTGTTTATTGATATATTTATTGATTTTCTTTTTGTCTAATTGTCTTCTATTCAAGTCATTTGGCATCGGTAAATCCTGAAATGTATATCATGATCTGCTTCTTTCATCTAGTGATAGTGTCTGTTTGGTTCCAGATCATGGGGGCTGAACAAAGCATGTGAAATGTGATCGTACGGCAAATAACTGCCCAGTGGTATGGGCTTAAAATAAAAAAAACAAGCAGCCAGAGGATGCTAGGTCCCCCGCCAAAATGGCAGCAATATTTATAAGCGCTGTCGGTTTCAGAAGATATTCATGAGGATGGCAACAGCTACTTCACAGGCGTAAGAAGCAGAGGGGTCTTTCCACCTTCCCAGGTTTTGAGATCAACTCCGAATGGCTGACTGAATGTTGATTGCTACTGTAATATATTTTTTTTACCATGTAGCATGAAAATTATGTAACCGAAATGCAACCCCAAGAGACAACTCATGGCATATTATCTGCAAACTAAATTTGACAAGAATATGAAGGCATCCTCAACCTATTGCCCAGAAACCAAATTTAGACTTTGCCACAAGGAGTCACCACCTGTAGGTGCAAGCAGGCAAAACACCATCCCAAATGACATCTCATGTCATGGTATCGGCATATGAACTTTGAGACTCTGAAGTTATTGCCGGTACTAGATGCCCACCGGTGTTCATGTTATTTGGGGCGGGTCACATATCTGATGAGCAGTTGCCAAATTATTAATGGAATGAACTCTAGTGGCGCCACCTCCGGGTGGATTTTGCTGAAACGCATCACCAACGGTGTTTTGTCGCAGCCCTTACTGTCCAGAAGTGTCTTTGAAGTAACTTTGAAGTAACTTTGAAGTGTGGCCATATTTCAACCTTGAAGTGCAAGGCTCAGAGTCAGAAGTGTGCTTGCAGTGTGGGTATTGTTTTATAGCAATGTCATATAAGGGCATTGAAGTCACAATGAAGTCACAATGAAGTCACTTAGAAGTGTGCCTCAAATATTTTAATTAGGTACTGCAAAGGCACTTCATAGACACTTCCACAGAAGGGTAACCTTCATACGCACTTCTGAAGTGCTCTTGAAGTACCTAATTAGAATATTTGAGGCACTTCAATGTCCTTATATGGCAAGTCACTTCATCCACTCTTCTACAGAAGGATACCTTTCATATGCACTTCTGAAGTGCTCTTGAAGTACCTTATTAGTATCATAGCAAATCCGTGTGATGAAAAGGTATGTATAGCCACGAGATATTTACTTTCCCAGAAAAGAATACACAAATATATATTTGAGCACAGAAAGTTTTATTCAGAGAAAATACAGAGTGAGACAGAACAGTACATCATAAAATATTTACAATAAACCGCTAGCACAAATCCTTGAGACGAAATACAGCACAGTACCATATATGTATGTATTTACATGCAGCCTTTGGTATGAGAATTTATTGCAGTATTATTATTCAAGGGTGACCGTGTTCTTTTCCAACTTGAACTTTAAGTAGCAGATCTTTCGAAGGATAGTTTACTTCAGTTGCCCTGAGGTCCACTCGGACGTAACCCAACGCTGAAACCCACCCGTCTGAATTGTGAACTTCTTGGCCTGTGGCGATAAATACATGCATATAATTAAAACCTGATCAGTTGTATATATGGTTCCATATGACATGCAATCCAGTTTTTTTTTTTTTAATACACTCAGGATGATTGAATAGGTTGACTACCATAAAGGGTAAAAGAATGGAACACATCCCTACGATTTACAAAAGATTGATGAAGATGTCTATTATCCTTTCTTTAGTACTCCATGATATACAACAATGGAGATAAACAGTTTGTGTGATGTTCTAGCCAATATACACTATGAAGAAATCAACCATACCTAGGTGTGCTCATTAAATTTCCCATCAGTCGAGTGGCTGCTTGAAGTGAGCCGAGTTCCTTGTTGCAGCTGTATTCTGGAATTATGAAAGTATTGACAAAGAAGCCATTAGAAACAATCATGTGGATTTTGATAATTTGTCTCTGTTAATTCCTGGCTCAACTAAATCTTCATACAAGGTTTCAAATAACAAATAAATGCTTATTAACTACAAATTGTATTCTTAAATTTTTGAAATGAAATAAATGTATGAAATGAAATGTTCTCATTTCTCAAGATGTGGGTAAAAGTGTACAATTGAAGTGTGAAGATCCTTAGCTTTGGTATATGAATAGTGCAATCAATAGACAAGGAAAATATAGCCTGTTATAATGATGAAAATTAAGTCTAATCATAATTGATTACTTTTTCTGATTACAGCTAAAACAGGTAATACTAACATTTTATTATCAATATATTCTAAAACTTATTTCTTTACCATTTTGTCAAAAATCTGATATGGGAATATTCTACATTCTGCAAGGAAAAAAATCAAAACAATTTATGAATCAATAAAAAATAAAAACAACGAGATAATTTATTTAGAGCTACCATCCCCCCAACCAGTTAAATCCACCTGTTTTGACATGAACAGAACAGTTTTGTGATAAAAATATCTCACCCTCAGGGGATTTCCTCCAGGGGTGCATGCCAATCTTCATATGAGGTCCCCAAGCCTGGTGTTCCCAAGCTGACAATTCACACAATCATAACAATGGCAATTAATCCACACTGCCTTGATCAACCTGGATAGATCTGAAAGTGATATTGGGACAGAGATATGGATAATTCGCCATGTTACATGACCATTAAATTTGACTGCAATTATAAGGTGGAGTACATTATAATAACCTGCAGTCCATATAGCAAAATATTTATTGAGGCCAATATCAATTTTTTAATATGTCAAGGGAAACTTGTTGATAAAATAAACAGCTGATATTCCCAGGTCTACATCACTGTTCAGCTCAGTTCTTTGCTTATTAAGTTATGAAAAACAGAAAAAATTTAGTTATATTTATAATTTACTTACCTATATCACTAGCTGCTATCATCACCATCTGCAATACAGTTCTTCAAACCTCCATAGTTCTAGCCTAACAGGAACAAATCCATCTGATTTTTGCAGCTGGAGAGGTCAGCCATTTTGATTGTTATCGTCTGGTGGCGCCCCCAGTGTTCAATTAAATTTTCAAGGGCAGATAACTCCACCCATTTTGGCAAAGACAGTTCAGAAAGAAAAAGACTATCAGAAACAGAAATTATATATATTATACTTAGTGATAATGATGAAGAGGATAATATAAAGTATTCTTTAATGGGTATTTTTTTGTTGCTGACATTATGTTAGAACTGATTCTCCTAAAAATATTTTCCCATTTTGTCCAATTTTACTATAAAATCATGGATTTGGAATGATCATAAAATCTGAATTCAACAAGATTTCTTATCTAATATGTGAGAGACTGGTGTTATTAATGTCTTTATTCTATTCAAATAGAAACCCATAGTACTGATCACTTTAAAATATAAAAAAAATGTTCACAGTTCTGAGTAATATGTCAGTAACCACATGTGAATATATTTTACACAGTTGTAGCTATTTTGAAATGTGAAGTACAAATCTGATGTTTGGTGGTTTCATTGAAATGAGATTTGATGTCACTGAGTAAAATCAAATCAGCCAACTTTAAGCTGGGATATTCCCAGAGCTAATTAATATAACTGAAACTTGTAAACATGTAGTTCTAATTTAAAATGTTATGTTACTGTAACAGTTTGTGGGAAAATTCCAATAATCTAGAAATCCTATTGGATTGAATCTTATAGGATTTTTCAGAATCTAATAGGATTTTTCCAGAATCTTATAGGATTTTTCAGACTCTTATATTTTAGAAGCTCATATGATTTTTTAGAATCTTATAGGATTTTTCAAAATCTTATAGGATGCTAGAAGATATTTTTTGCAAGGGGAAGTCCCCAAGTTATGCTATATAACTGACAAAGTCCAAGAAGTGTCTTTGAGGAGTACGTTAGATTATGCAGAACAAAAACAAAGTCTCAGAAGTGTCTCTGAAGTCCCCTAAGTTTCACTGAAGAACTGACAAAGTCCAAGAAGTGTCTTTGAGGAGTACCTTGGATTATGCCGAACAAAAAGAAAGTCTCAGAAGTGTCTCTGAAGTCCCTCATTTTTTGTTATGAAATTGACAAAGTCCATGAAGTGTCTTTGAGGAGTCCCTTGACTGCTGCCTTTTTCTAATGAAGTACCTTTGAAGTGTGCCAATATTTTTCTCTGTTGTTGAAGTGCCTTTCAAGTGTACTCTTCAGAGGCACTTCTAGGCACACTTCACATGAAGTGTGACACTTCTGGACAGTAAGGGAGGGAATGCATTTACCAAATTTCGAAGAAATCCGACAAATTGTTCGAAAGTTATCGCTCGCAAAGGATTTGAACAAACATGAACGGACATGCATTAAAGATTGGAACAAGACCCAGTGGCGCCACCTACAGGCAGATCTTGCTGAAACGTAATACCAGCGACGTCTTGTCGCAAAGAATGCAGATGCCAAATTTCGGAGGAATCCGACAAAGCATTTAGGAGTTATCGCTAACGCAGTATTTGCACGGACATGCACTAAATATTGGAACAAGACCCAGTGCCGCCACCTACAAGCGGATCTTGCTGAAACGTAATACCAACAGACGTCTGGTCGCAAAGAATGCAGATGCCAAATTTCGGAGGAATCCGACAAAGCATTTAGGAGTTATCGCTTATGAAGCATTTGCACGAACATCCACGGACATGCACTAAAGATTGGAACAAGACCCAGTGGCGCCATCTACAGGCGGATCTTGCTGAAACGTAATACCAACAGACGTCTTGTCGCAAAGAAAGCAGATGCCAAATTTCGGAGGAATCCGACAAAGCATTTGGGAGTTATCGCTTACAAAGTATTTGCACGGACATGCACGGATATGCACTAAAGATTGGAACAAGACCCAGTGGCGCCACCTACAGGCGGATCTTGCTGAAACGTAATACCAAGAGACGTCTTGTCGCAAAGAATGCAGATGCCAAATTTCGGAGGAATCCGACAAAGCATTTAGAAGTTATTGCTTACGAAGTATTTGCACGGACATGTCCGTGCATGCACGGACACATAGAAGCAAGAATCATTTTAAAGTCCCCGGCCGCGGTGCGGCGGGGGACAAAAACAATTTGGGAAAGGTTCTATCTATGGTATCAGTCCAAAATCTCAATATGTAAGCCTACATGTCGAATGTAGACACTCCTTTGATTCAACTAGCAATTCAGAATAAGTTTTTAGAATATCAGGTTTTAACAAGCAAATTATTCGTCAAAAGATATCTGATGGTGTATGTGCAGACTTAAACATTGTGTAAAATACTAATGGCCTGCCATAATAAATCAGTAATTATACATGTAGTAGGATAAATACCAGCTGGACTTGAAACTGCATTATACTCCAAATGGGTTTTGTGGAATACAAGTGTCACAGCACACAATGTATGTCACTAAACTGTTAGGATAAATGAAAAGAAAAAGGTTTACAATGTTGTCAAACAAAAAGTATATGTATATTATTTATCAGCTTTATTAAATAAGTTTACAGACTGAAGCAGGTAGATCAATTGGTGCTTCTGCAAAATCAAACCATTATTCAACTGTTTTCACTCTGAAAACGGTATCCTGAGGCAAGGTAATTTGATAGGTTCAAGAATAATTTTTAATTCAGTGTATTGAAATGTTAATTGACATGTATGCTGCTGGGGGTGAACCTTTGAAATGGGAATTGGGACAGAGACACTTGTGGTATCGTTTGACAAACAATAAACTGTGATTTGATGCTTCATTACAATAATGCTGGTAAATTATATTTGATAAATGCACAAGAAATTAATGCCAAAATAAATAACCCAACACCCCCCCTCCCCCCAAAGGAAAATTTAGAATAACTGTTTTTTTTTCGTAAAAAACCAGGCTGGTGGGTATCATCAACTGAAAGAAAAAAGTATCAGAAAAATGAGGGCATCGTCGATTGTGCTGTTGTCTTCCAGTCAGTGCGTGCATGACCTCCCGTGCATTTGATATGCAACAACAACAACTTGGACTGTTTGGTTGGCTTCGGCATAAGTCATCAGCCGACAAATACTTTGCGATATATAGAAATGACAGGTGGTATACTAGGAATCATTGTGTTGTAATGACATAAAATGGCGGCAATAAACTTAATAAAAATCGCATCGTCCATCTCTACAAGCTTTGCTGAATCTTCCGCTGAAAGCGGCCTCCCATTACCTTTAACTCGTGAAGCATGATGGAGGTGGAACCCGACTACAGAAGCAAGGCCCATTGAAATGCATTGCAATGAGGGTTCCCCATTATTTCAATAGTGTCCAAATACATTGCCTCAAAATTTCGTCGGGAACCATGGCAAACCCTATTGGAAATCACATGAGTCGTGGGTTCCCCATATGACAATCATTTGGCGGGAGATTTCACGTTGCATTCCTAGACCTCCGTCTCGTCTGATCGACGGAGGTAAAAAATGACCACCCCAATTCTCCTATCCCATACATGCGTCATGTCCCGGAAGTACCCTTCGACCCGGACGTGACCCGGATGTCACGTGACCAGATGTGCGTCACAGTGACGCCACTCCACCATCATCCTCACCATCATTTTTGCTAATGAATAAGGGTTTTATATACTACTTTCATCGGTATAACACGTAGGCTAAACGATAGTAGCCAGCATCCCAAGTCACGGGTTGCCTATTAAATCTGGTACGGAGTATACAGACCTGCATTATGGAGGATGATACTATGCTATGCCATTGTATTACTTTACATTTTAACACAGGCTCTCGAAATGTACGTTTTTCGGTCCATGTCATTGTAATTTAATCGTGGCCTGAAGGTAAATAAATGCACTTCTGCTTCGAAATTGTATCCTATTTGTTTTAAGGACGAGTCATTTGACATTTAGAGTGCGATGTCTAGTGCCTCCGGTTGCAGTATTTTTACTGACGGTAAATGAGATACATGTAAGAACAACTTCGAAAGTTTGATTGGATGTTAGGTGTTTTTACCAGTCCGTAAATTACGCAGCAGTGAGGGAGTATATGACATACGAATGCGGATGTGTGACATTCGGGTTTGTTAGTCTGATTACCTGAGAGCGTGAATACACAATGGCCAGATTTGCATTGTTCTTGTGTGTAGTAGGTTGTCTGCTATGCTCTGTGTACGCCACTTCAGAACAACGTAAGTATAAACAGGAAAACTTGTTCTCAAGGAAGGCACATTGAATCCCTATACTAATATTAACAATATAGCCGCCATGTTGTTCTAATCTCAGTATATTCTAGGGGACATCAAAGAGATCGTCACACAGGGTATTCTCTTATTTAACTCGGCTTGCCTGTGAATATGGCGAAGAACGAGATCCGTCGTTGGCTGTTATGTTAAACGAACTGTTGGAGTAGTAGCTGTTATACCCTCATCTGTGTGCAGAGCTGGTGCTTTTTTGCATTTTTGCAGGATGGAAATTCTTTATTGGGACAGTTATAGCAAGGTTCACTATTATTCACATTCCATTTGTTTATAGGACATAGAATTTTTCATCGACGCTCCCCCCAAATTCTATCGATTTGGGCCAGCTCGTTATCGGACTTTGACCGTTCGTATATTTTTATCCGAGGATGTATAGGTTTGCTCAAATATTTGTACAGTGCTATAGTTCAAATCTAAGATAACACATTTTAGTTTGGTTAGCCCTAATCCACGCAAATTGAAAAAAAGGTACAATTTTACAGTACAATAGATATTAATTTCTTCACACTTGTGGAAAGTAGATAACTCTATTAGCTCTATGTCATTTTTAGCTAATTTCGTTGTTAATATTATACTGAAAGAAAAAAAATGAAATATAAAAAAAAGAGGAAAAAAAATGAAATATTCACCAACTAACACACCAGCGGAATATTCCTTGAATTCATTCCATAGCATGGTATGGAATATTTCTTACTATTGCATGGAATATTCATTGCTATGTTGTGGAATATTCCACTGGTGCTGTATAGTCGGGGAATATTCCACAACATTTTTTATTGCAGTGTATGAGATTAAATATACAGAACAGGACACTCTTGGTGGCACAAACTTACTGTTTCAATAGAGTTTAACAAGCTACAGTTCTTGAAGATAAATTAATCTTTGAAGAGCTTGTACACATCTTACTATCGATAATGTATAATCTATTAATGTCTGTCTGTGCGTTTATATCCCGATAACCATCCGATGTAGAGATAGAATATATACGCCATTCTATTATATATTACTCCGTAGGGTGACATGGGCCTCGGAGATGGCCACGCCCAAATTGGGATTTCCAATGAGATACCTATATATTTGACATGTAGGTTAGACTACAAGCTGTTGGTGTACATGTATATGTATTCTGAGGCAGTATTCAGTAAATGCCAGGCTAACCAAATGCAATCCCTTGTTCAGTAGATACGTTGTGGGTTTGGGGAAGGTGCCATTTGACATCTGTGAATGCATTTCCTCATGTAAAGCCTATACTTTACTGGTCATTTTAAAATTTAATCTGTTACTTGTTGTACCAGAATTGTAAAATATAGCCACCACACCGGTAGACATGTGAATGCCATAACCTATTTTCGGACGCAAGTGTTCACAGAAAGTATGCTCGGTCAATGTTCAGCAAATCGAAAGACTTGTTTGAACGCAACAGGTAAACTATAAGAACGTATGGGCATATGCAGCAATCCAATGGCACGGTACGGGTGTGTGCGACAAAGTCACGAATGCGTGGAGCTCTGTGTCCATTACCCAACCAGGCCTTGGGAAGGGGCGGAGCATTATGGCCCGCATACTAATCTTTCTACCCTATCTGCTGACACTCCGTGACTTTGTAGTTTATCATATTGAAGTCATTTAGAGCCTATTTGCATAACCCCCGAGCAGAGGATCATGGGTAAAATCAACATGGCGTCCATGCGGGGTACCAGAAAAGTTTATTTCATATTAGATTAATTTATTATGATTTTTTTTTGCGAAGAAAATATGTAAAAATCTGACCGAAAAACCGTCCCAAAATGCTTTTTAAAAAAAATGACGTCACTTTGTCATCATCATGGTGGCCATCTTGGATTTTTTACATTTTTTAGTAGAGCTTGGACGGGAAGTGAGTTTTTTAATAACTTTCCCTTAAAATGTTGAAGGTGCCATGCAGTGATGCTATAGATACAGCGCGAAGGATTTGAATGATATATTTGTCCCATTCAATCCCATATTAAATTCTGACAAAACGGGTTGTCGCCGATTTCCTATCCAGAAACAGTTTTGTAGAAACTGGTTGAACAAGGCTATCCCACCAAATGTCTTGACCAAAAGTTGATCAAATTCGGTTACAAATATGCACACACTGATGTCAAAGTACGATATTTGATCTAGCGTTGACATAGCATTTCCTACCTTGTGTCTAATTCCGAACAACCCGAAGGTAAAGACGGTCCAAGCACAGTGTAATACACGATCTTCATGGTGTTCATATGAACAAACACAATCAAAGTGTGTTGGAAATAAAATACAGAAGAGAACGACTTGGGCATTGAATTATACCGAAGTAGTAGGGAGAACATGGATTCACGCCAATTTCACCCGGATGTAAAAATGACGTCACTTCCGGTTTATGGTGGAGTGGTGTGCGCAGGAGTGTTCTGCGCAGGTATGACGTCACTTCCGGTTGGGGTGAATGGAGCGTGACCTCTGGACATGTACAGACCTGTCTGTGTCGTTCATCTCCGTGTCTTTTCGATGTACTGGGGTTTTTCCCCACAATGGCGTTCACCTCCGTATATCTTCGGTCAGGTCCGTGGGAGCTTGTACTGATCTGTGGGGTTTTTCCCACAATGGCGTTCACCTCCGTGTCTTTTCGGTGAGGTCCGTGAAGATGTGGCGGCAGGTACCGAGAGATGTGATGGCGGTGTGCGAAGAGACCCGGAGAATACCGAAGAGGCCTGGCGAGTTCGTTGAAGTCCGTGAAGATGTAATGGCGGTGACCGAAAAGACCTGGAATACGGACTTTACCCCTAAAATAGGGGAAAACCCCTATCAACTCTAGCCACAAGGGCTAATATCGGTCCCCGGGCTTATCGGGGCCTGCCTATCAAGTCAATGGGGTGGGTGCATGTAAAATTAGGATTTTTTCCCGAAACTATAAAAAGCGGAATACGGACTTTACCCCTAAAATAGGGGGAAACCCCTATCAACTCTAGCCAAAAGGGTTAATATCGGTCCCCGGGCTTACTGGGACCTGCCTATCAAGTCAATGGGGTGGGTGCATGTAAAATTCGGATTTTTCCCCGAAACTATAAAAAGCGGAACACGGACTTTACCCGTACAATAGGGGTCGGTATTATACAATATAAGGGAAAATGCCTGTATGGGGTATGGGGATGGTCAATTTTTTTTGTGGGCTTTACTATGGCTTGCGGGGTCGCGTTTTTCTCGTCTCGCCGAGAAAATGACAATGGGAAGAAATTTTTGGAAAAAGTCACCGAGGTCTGTATATAGGCCTATAGGCTGGCTATAGGTCCAACCTGGGAAATTCACACACGTTCATTGGGATATGGGTTGCTTGGATTTGTTTTTCACGTCTCGTCATTTAGAACACGATGGGAAGGGTCCCGGAGCGAAACGGTGAAATTTTTGGAAAAAGTCACCGAGGCCTGGGTAGGCCCATAGGCATATACTGCATGGCTATGGGTGTATAGGTCCATACGGGGTGGACGTTTTGGGATCTAGGTGGGCCACTAATGGTCCGATGGGATCGAGTGAGGTATCAATGTGAAGCCTATGTGAGGGGGCAACCGATGGGATGGATGTGGGGTAGGAATATCGTCATTCAGCGCATGCGCAATAGACAAAGTGTATGGAAATAGACGTTTTGGGATCTAGGGGAGCCACTAGTGGGCCGATTGGATCGAGTGAGGTATCCATGTGAAGCCTATGTGAGGGGGCATCTGATGGGGTGAGTGCGGGGTTGAAATATCGTCACTCTGCCCATGCGAAGTGGACAAAAGTGTATGGAAATAGACGTTTTGGGGTGTAGGTGGGCCCCTAGTGGGCCGATGGGATCGAGTGAGGTATCCATGTGAAGCCTATGTGAGGGGGCTAGACTAGGGTGTCGTTTCCATTCTGCTGCGCAGGTCACGTGGGTTGTGACGTCACTTCCGGTACTCGAAAAGATACGGACGTTACCGAAAAGACACGGACGTTACCGAAAAGACACGGACTTTACCGAAAAGACATTACCCTAGACCCCGATCTATGGACGGCTTTGGAACAAGTAGTCCCCATTGTCGATAAGGTACTATCTCTATAGGAGCCACATAACCAATCAGAATAGTACGTATCACGGACTACATCCGTAGAGCTACATCTAGGCGCGCATGTGTGACATGGTCTATAAAACACGTCCCTCTGGATCCCACACCTTCATTTCTACGGTTGCAGAGCCATGACGAAGATCCAGCCCTATGTGACTCGCATTTTACAGCATGCTACCGTGGTTAATTCACTCACGGGTTACCGAGCAGTGGTCCGGTCCATGTTTGCAGATGGCGACGACAACAAAGGGCGACGCCAGATCCTGAACGAGTTCACAGAAGCGATCCTCGACAGAGTGCACTCGATGGAGAGGTGTGCCATCACTCACCACTACTGGACTATGACAGCCATCCTTGATGCTCGGGCTATGGACCACGAGCGCTCACGCCGGAACCAGCGACGGCTGGTTGGCCTCACAATAGTCTGTGCCCTATTGACCCTGGCGCTGTGGCATTGACAGTGGGACCTCACCATAAATACGAGGGTCAGACAGAGAGTGTGTCATTCACCGTTCGTCATTGGATCAAGCATGTCACCAGTCCTACGAGCCATCCTTCCACTTATACCCCGGTGGGGTTACACGTCTATGAAGATAAAGTCACCCTCGTTGAAGACCGTGGAGATGTTTGCTGGTCGCGCGCTGAGACCGTATCGAATACGGTTACGCTACACCGTGACGACTGGACCAAATTTAAACGGGTGTTGAGCGGCGAGCTCGACGGACACCTCATCCACATAGACAATGCCATCTACGTACACCGTGGACCCTTCTTCCCACGCCTGGGCCGCTACCAAGACCCTACGCGAGGCTTCACCCTAGACCCCGATCTGTGGACAGCCTTCGAGAAAGTTGTGCCTATTGTGGACCAGCTGTTTACACCGGACGAGCGGTCATCAGACGAGTTGGAGTGGGCTCCTGCCCTGAGAGAAGCAGCCGCAGAACCAAATGAACAAATGTCTAGCCATGAACCAGACGACGATGCCATTGATTATCCGGCTAGACTCAGTCAGCCCAGTGACATGACCACTTAATCCTTTGATCTCACGGGGTTCTCCCTATAAATACGAGAGACAGTCAAATCTGGTACCATTCACATACTGACCATGACGGAGCATATAATACGGGCGTATCTCAGCTTGACCCCCGAGGTTTTCCTGCACGTTTATGCGGATAAGGTCGATATCATGGAGGAGGTGGGAGACATCTGTGATGCGGACCCTACACAACCGTGCCCGGCCCACATTCGTCTGTCCCGTGAGGGCTGGACCAAATTCAAACGGGTGTTGTCTGGTGAACTGGACGGCGACCTCATCCACTTGTGTCACGATGTGTACATCCGACGCGGCCCTTTCTTTGCTCAATTGGCTCGGCTAGATGGGGTACAGTGCATTTTACCCTTCACCCTGATCTATGGTCTGCATTGGAAGATGCCGTGGTAGATGTGGATCAAGTGCTTATCAAGCGGTCATCAGACGAGTTGGACTGGTCATTTACCATGGACACTGTGGAAGCCAACGAAGAAAATCAGAAACTCCGGCCCAAGATATACCCGTTATAAATAAACGATAGAGCCAGGGTCCATCATCATTTGTCACCATGAAGCGCTGGGAGAAGGTGTTGGATAACTTATACTACAGTCCCGACAGTCTGGCGGCCTATAGTGCCTTGTCGGCTCTCTATCGAGCGGCCAAACCCCAGGGGATACAACGTGCCCAAGTCCGAGATTGGTTAAGAAAACAAGACACCTATACCTTACATCGATCTGTCCGTCGCCATTTTCTACGGAACCGGGTCATCGTGGGAGGAATAGATGCCCAGTGGCAAGCGGATTTGGTCGATATGAGCGCCTTTGCCAAACACAACGATGGGAATCGGTATATCTTGACGTGCATCGATATCCTATCCAAGTATGCGTGGGTGGTACCCATCCGGACGAAAACGGTGGCGAATCTCATAGCGGCGTTCAAAGACATCTTCAAGACCGGGCGCAAACCTTTGTATTTGCAAACCGACGAAGGTACGGAATTCCTCAACAGACCCAGAAGGTGTTTTTCTTCCATACGTACAACGAGACCAAGGCTTCCGTGGTGGAAAGGTTCAACAGGACATTCAAAGGCCGCATGTATAAATATTTCACCTATAAGAATACAAGGCGGTATGTCGATATTCTCCCGAAACTTGTGAGTGGTTACAATCGAGCCTATCATCGGAGTATAGAGAGAGCCTCCATTACCGTGACCCAACGCAATGAAGCCCAAGTCCGGCGTGTCTTGTACCCCAGGCAATCGCAGCGAACGCCGAAGGCGGTGTACAAGGTCGGGGACCCTGTACGGATCAGTAAAGTGAAAGGTCAATTTGAGAAAAGTTACTTGCCCAACTGGAGCGATGAGCACTTCCTCATTAAACGGCGCCTACCCCAACAGCAGCGAGTCAATGAACTGGAAGATCTTCAAGGGGAACCGTAGGGACGTTTCACGAGATGGAATTACAGCCTGTCGTAAAAACACAGCAAGACTACTACACGGTGGAGCAGATTTTGAAAACGGAACGTCGACGTGGCAAACTGTTTCATTTCGTCAAATGGCAAGGCTGGCCCAGTTCCTTCAATTCCTGGGTCGCTGCCAACCAAGTGAAACGACTATAAAGCCAGACACCACTACCGTCATCCTTCATTCCACGTTCGACCACGGTGCTATGGACAAACAGCAGCTGCCTCTGAACACAGCGTCTCCCAAAACGCGCAAAGCGCATGTGGGCTTTGTGGTGATAGTGCTAACCCTGCTGAGTGTGTTGTACGGAGGTGTGTTTTACGACGTAGCCTATGTCAGCACGCTACTTAACCAACTGAGAACACCAGCCACGGTTCCCATTAGACCGTATGTATCCTGCTGCTTACGTTCTCAACACGGACCCGATGGATCGGCCCGGTGAACATTGGGTGGGCGTGTACTTGACAGAACAGCAGGGCGAATACTTTGACCTGTACGGCCTGCCACCCCTCCATCCCGATTTAACAGACTTCATGAACCAAGGCACAGAGACGTGGTGTTGGAACAGTCAAACGTTGCAAAGCCTGGCTAGTAGCGTGTGCGGACAATATTGCTTGTTTTACCTGTACCATCGATGCCGGGGAAGACCCTTATCTACCATCGTACAGATGTTTGACGGGCACCCCAAGGCCGAGGACCGCGATGTACTCGTATATGACTGGGCCGCCCATCATTTCAATGTACAAGCCCCGTTCTGGGCTTAAGTTCTTTCAATGTACAAGCCCCCTGTTCTGGGCTTAAGTTTACAAGCCCCCTATTCTGGGCTTCAGTTCTTTCAATGTACAAGCCCCCTGTTCTGGGCTTCAGTTTTCACGTGGTTGTTCTCACGTTGTTGTTGTTACTGAATAAAAAACAAAATGAGATCTCACCAAAAAACCCTGTCTTGTGTGTTTTCTATATGAGCATAATGCATGAAACTGGCTTTGAGCACCGTATTAGCCAATCAGTGGCCTAGAATGGAGCCAAAGGTAACCCATCCATGTCCAGGAAACATTACACGGGTGTACAAGAACCCGGATGTAGGCGCGGACGTAGGCGAAAGCATCCCAGTACCCGGATGTAGGCGCAGACGTGAGCGAAATTCTAGTATCCGTCCATTGGTTCTTTTATCGATCGCTCATTGGCTCTTTTTTCTCGACCGCTGATTGGTCCAAATGGAACTGCCCATCCTTCCCAGGTTAATTTGCAACCCCCTTTTGGGGTTCAAGCTCTGTATATCGATGCCGCAACATTGTCTCCGAACCTTGCCGAAAGGGAGACCTTGGACCTTTTGACCTGGATGTGACCTCTGACCTTTTGACCCGACATTCATCCGCGCACTGCCGGTGATGACGCGCGCGCGCGCTGCGGCCGGGGCGGGCCGGGCCGGGCCGGGCCGGGCCGGGCCGGGAAAAACCCCGGAGGTTGAACATCCGGACGTCTAAGAGAACATTGGAACTCTTCTGGGTTCGAAGGTGAAACCCGGAAGTGACGTCACAACCCACGTGACCTGCGCAGCAGAATAGAAAGGACACCCTAGGCTAGCCCCCTCACATAGGCTTCACATGGATACCTCACTCGATCCCATCGGCCCACTAGGGGCCCACCTAGACCCCAAAACGTCTATTTCCATACCCTTTTGTCCACTGCGCATGCGCAGAGTGACGATATTTCAACCCCGCACTCACCACATCAGATGCCCCCTCACATAGGCTTCACATGGATACCTCACTCGATCCAATCGGCCCACTAGTGGCTCCCCTAGATCCCAAAACGTCTATTTCCATACACTTTGTCTATTGCGCATGCGCTGAATGACGATATTCCTACCCCACATCCATCCCATCGGTTGCTTCACATTGATACCTCACTCGACCCAATCGGACCATTAGTGGCCCACCTAGATCCCAAAACGTCCACCCCGTATGGACCTATACACCCATAGCCATGCAGTATAGGCCTATGGGCCTACCCAGGCCTCGGTGACTTTTTCCAAAAATTTCACCGTTTCGCTCCGGGACCCTTCCCATTGTCATTTTCTTGGCGAGACGAGAAAAACGCGACCCCACAAGCCATAGTAAAGCCCACGAAAAAAATTGACCATCCCCATACCCCATACAGGCATTTTCCCTTATATTGTATAATACAGACCCCTATTGTAGGGGTAAAGTCCGTGTTCCGCTTTTTATAGTTTCGGGGGAAAATCCTAATTTTACATGCACCCACCCCATTGACTTGATAGGCAGGTCCCAGTAAGCCCGGGGACCGATATTAGCCCTTTTGGCTAGGGTTGATAGGGGTTTTCCCCTATTTTAGGGGTAAAGTCCGTGTTCCGCTTTTATAGTTTCGGGAAAAAATCCTAATTTTACATGCACCCACCCCATTGACTTGATAGGCAGGCCCCGATAAGCCCGGGGACCGATATTAGCCCTTTTGGCTAGAGTTGATAGGGGTTTTCCCCGATTTTAGGGGTAAAGTCCGTATTCCAGGTCTTTTCGGTCACCGCCATTACATCTTCACGGACTTCAACGAACTCGCCAGGCCTCTTCGGTATTCTCCGGGTCTCTTCGCACACCGCCGTCACATCTCTCGGTACCTGCCGCCACATCTTCACGGACCTCACCGAAAAGACACGGAGGTGAACGCCATTGTGGGAAAACCCCCACAGATCAGTACAAGCTCCCACGGACCTGACCGAAGATATACGGAGGTGAACGCCATTGTGGGGAAAAACCCCAGTACATCGAAAAGACACGGAGATGAACGACACAGACAGGTCTGTACATGTCCAGAGGTCACGCTCCATTCACCCAAACCGGAAGTGACGTCATACCTGCGCAGAACACTCCTGCGAACACCACTCCACCATAAACCGGAAGTGACGTCATTTTTACATCCGGGTGAAATTGGCGTGAATCCATGTTCTCCCTACTACTTACCGATGTGAAGACAAGACCAATATGATGTCCTACCGGTGTGAAGGCTAACAATGTGTTGGATAATAGTGTCTCGGACGTACACTTATCTTCAAGGTGGAGATTTCTTAGCCACCGGATATTCTAGGACTCCACACCGAGGCATCATAGGAAACTAGCTTTCTGTGATTTAATAAAAAAAACTTATTTTGATGCCTGCTTCGAGTTTGGGACTGCTATTGTTTAATGAGTTAGGTATTTCGATTATAGACGCGGAAATTCCTCATAGACGAAGAGTTAACCATTCCATACATCCTTGTAGAATGTCGAGATAAAAACGGTCAATGGAGGCGAGTTTGGGAGAAATGGGAAGACGACAAGGAGAAGTGTATATGCAATTACCCAGAGCGTTACCTTGCGGACCCACCGCCATTCTCGGAGTTCTCCCCACCAGAGCCTCACTGTCGGTTAAGGGGTAAGTAATATGTGAGAGATTTGCTACGCCACTAATTAAAATCAGAAAACTAGTTCCGGGTTCCTCTAATGTCAGGAAAATACCTTTCGCGGAAGAAAGTGAGCAAGAGCTTAAAACTGTACACTGTGTTGGAATGAATCGACCAAATGGAATCTTTGTCAGGCCCAAGGTCATACTTGTCCTACGAGACGATGATGTTCATCAATAAATGGAGAACAAAATCACATCAAACGGGTAAACGCCAGGACAGTACGTAGGCGGACGGTCAAACGGAGAAGATACATAGGTGCTTTGAGTAGCATATGTTAGATCCTGCAAAAGAAACAGTTTTATACAGATTGGAGCGATATGCAAGAGGTGGAAAAATTGACGACGTCTGGCGGCTAAAAGGCAACCATATGACTCTACAGGAAAGCATCCCTCTACACCTAACATTCAGACCCGAGAATACGGTGGATTCTCGGACATAGCCTTAGTATCTCAGCCGCGCTTTTATTGCGGCTGTTCATATGGGGACTATGAAGTATGCACACGGCCCCTAGCACCGGCGGAATTAGATACGCTAGCTCGGGAGCTGTGATGACCGATCAGCTCAAACAACTCATCTGATGTTGATAGATGAGCATCGTGGACGTCTGATGGAGTAAACTCTCTCGACAAGGCTATACCACCATGTTCTTTCACTCATATCAAGTTGCACAAAATTTGGCATTGATAGCAAAGTACGATCGTATGTAGTGTGAAAGATCTTTTGCGCTACATTTCGAAAGTTTCGTACCCAATTCCACTTAGCTCAGCCAAATGGATCGTATGAACATCGTGTAATATGTCTACATACGAACATCTGTAATCAACTCGTGTCTCAGACAAATATATTCCGGAAAACGACTTGTTAGTTCATCAGTCAAAGCGATTAACACAATATTGAAGCGTAACTCCGCGAGAATACGGATTTCATCACTGCTGATACCTGACTGGTTGTCGGGGGGATTCATAAATGTCTATGTTTACATGGTTTAGCAGCACTGGAAACTGATATATGCTCAATGGCGTGAGCGTGAGTGAGTGAGTTAGGGTTCAACGCCGCGTTCAGTAGTATTTCAGTCATATAGCGACGATATAACTAACCGTGATATGATTAACTGGACATTCATCATGTAGAAAAAATAATATTCCCCTTGTGCCATCAGACATGGTACAAACTCATACTGCCCACCCACTCGGGGTCTGCACTATGCATGGCCTATTGCATTGATATATGTCTTCGTTTTCTGTTCATGGTGGTCTAAAGCCTCATTATTATGCACATCTATGTGAACTTATCAACAACATTTGGGCATAGAATTATTAGTATTATTTATTATTCACCTTTTCGTATCTACATCACCCTCACCTAACCCTACCTGGTCTGAGGTGGCACTTTTCGCCTCCTTGTTGTTTGTTTGCTCTTAACGACAAGAAATTGTATGACCCCGCGAGCAGAGGATCACGGATAAGTCAAAATGGAGGCCAAATGGATATCAGAAAAGTGATATTTTCGTCAGATTTCTTCATAATTTATGCTTTTCTGCATGGAAAATTGGGTAAAATCTATTTTATTTCATATCAGATTATTATTTACTAATTTATTATGTAGGTTTTACGAAGAAAACATATAAAAAAAAAATTCGAAAAATCTGACCGAAAAATCGTCCAAAAATGAAAATGACGTCACTGTGACGTCATCATGGTGGCCATCTTGGATTGTTTTTACATTTTCTAGCAGAGCTTGACCCAAAGACAGTGTGTCATTAAGTTTCAGCCATCTAGCCTTAGGAATAGGGAAAATATATAAGGGAAGCACCCCCCCCCCCCGGCTGCGGTACACCCCAAATCGCGCAGGCCGGATAGGGTTAGGTACTAAGTATATACTATTACATCATTTCATTATTCATTTTGCAGGTTGTGTGGATAGGTATACAGGGGAATTCAAACGTTCGGGAGATTTCATGTTCAACGAGGCGTTTAATATGATGTGCAAATGCGTGGCCGGTGACGATCCCAATGTCATGGACCAGGGTTTACCGGAACTTTACCACTGGGATTGCTAGGCGAACTTCCTCGATAAATAAATGATGACGTTCAACATCATAGTGCTTTTATGAACCGTCCACACAGCCATAAAAAAGGTGATAGACCCTTTAATGGTGATCAGACCTGGCCATCATTTTTAAGGGCTGATGAGTTGGAGCCATTACCTTTAAATGATGACGGCCATCACCTTTTAAGGGTGATGATTTGTCCTCATCACCCTTCAAAGGTGATGACCTAAATTTAAAATCATTGCTCATCGCTCTTCAGAGGTGATGGGCATCATTTTTGAATGTGACCATAAAGAGGGTGATGGTTCTAACTCATCACCTTTTCGGGGTGATAATTATCACCTTTTTTCTGGCTGTGCACCTGACAAGTATTTACCAATAATTGTAGTTACAAAGTAGGCCGATTTAAAGAATTTCTTTGAACTGTTATCTCCCATATATCTTGTTCTGCCAAGAAAAACACTCGGAAGTAAGACATTTCCAGAAACAGTCATGTTGCTTTTCTTACAGAAAACAACAGGCTGAAGTAAAGAAAACAGCTTGAAGTAAAGAAGCGGTTCTGTATTCTTGTGATTCTCTTGTTCTATTGGAAACTTCTGTGAAAGGTTGACATCCGAAGGTTCTTCTTGCCAAACATAAAGGACTGTTTAATCATGATCAGTAACGTTTCCAGAATATGGGAACGTTCTTGTCTTTGCTATTAAGCTAATCATGGTGGTCGCGAAGAATACAGTTGTTGCAAAATGTTCTCAATCATAATTACAAGCGTCTAGTCCGTCATTCATAATCCAGCCGTCGTCCACTAGAGAATATCCGCGTCCATAATCCAAAGACCTATTCCATTTTCCACATAACAGTATTGGCACCAAATTCAAAAAGACAATCATAGTATACATAAACATAGGCTTGTTTCCTGCAAGAGAGAAGCGGTCAACAGTTTTCAATGATGCCGGCAAGACATCATGATGTTCCAAAAATATCAAATCCGTATCGCTGATCAGTATTCTTTATCCATAATATTCGTTGTAAAGTCGTCATCTAAAGAATGATGTATCTCAGTCACGCTTTGATTGTGACTGTTCATATGAGTACCATGAGGATCTTGAAGTACATGGGTTCATACGGCCCCTAGCCCCGGGTTAAGCGGAATTAGACACAAGTTACGAAACGTAGCGCCATAGATCTTGCACGCTACGTTCGTATTTTGCTATCAGCATGCGATATGTATCGCCAAATTTGAGAAACTTTGAGTGGAGGCGCTTGGTGGAATAGCCCTGTTTTATAAGTTTCTGCAACAATGTTTTGTGACGTTGATTAAAATCATCACATTTAACACAGGATCTAGCAAATGCTACTAAGCGAGATATGTATACGCCATATGCAGGTCCCACTGGAATATTACTATCCAGAAAGGGATAGTTTACGATGTCGAAATTGTAATCATCTCTTTTGTCATAAAGTCGACGAGAGAGAATGCCCGCTTCATTTTTATAGAGATAGAGATCTAAATAAGATGTGCCTGTAGGGCTATCTGTAGTTTCCTTCAAATCCAGTGAAGGTGGATATATATCCTTCACTGCGTCATTTATATAGCGATTATCCACAGCGAGAAGATCGTCTATATAGCGTTTGGTGAATGAGAAGGAACGGGCTTTGAATGGATCGGTTTTTGAAAGCGCCTGCATATAGTCATATTCATAAGAGAACAGACACAGGTCGGCCAACAGGGGTGCACAATTAGTACCCATTGGAATACCTATATGCTGCTGATATATTGTGTTGCCAAATTTCACATAGATATTTTTAATGAGAAATTCAAGCAACTCTATAAACAAAGAAACATCCCATGAATGATATCTCTTGTAGGTAGTCGAGCTAAAGAATGCTTTATGGCTTCCGACATTAATATATCTACGATCAGTTTTCTTGAACACAGATACTATTAATGAACTTAGACGGTCAATAAGGTCCTGATGAGGGATTGTAGTATAGAGAGTCGAGAAATCCCATGTGGATACATGTCTGTACGGTATGTGACCTTTAGCATCAAGTTCTTCCGTAAGACATTTTGAGTTTTTCAATATCCACATACATTCAACGCCAGAGTTCTTAGAAATAGTGGCGCAATACCTTTCCCAAAATGCTTTTACCTCCTGAAGGGCCCTCGTCAATAGGGTTGAAAGAAGCTTGGTGGTGCAGCTTCTAGAACCAGCTATGAATCTAGCTTTGTATGGTGATTTATGCATTTTGGGAGTCCAGTATATTTTTGGTATGTCGTTATGATTGGTTGGAAGACAAATACCTCTTTCCCTGAGAAACTTTTTGTGATTGTTAAATAAATCTTCCAGAGTAAATGCAGTTTGGGAGTAAGTAGACGTATTTGATGAAGATATGTCTACACTCAATTCTTTAACCAGCACCTGGTAATAGTAATATTTACATATGAATATTATATTATTCGGAGCTTTGTCTGCTGGGACTATGACGAATTTACTCTGGAGATTTGCTAGAACTTCTTGCGAATTGAGGTTTCTCAGAACTTGTTTTGCTTGGGGAAGAGTACTTCTGTCAATATGGCGGATTGTTTCAACGACCTTGCTCTTGGTGAGGTCCAGCCAATCAGCGAGTACTGTAGGTTCAACTTTTTCTCGCTTAGACCAATCAATAACGTACTGTTCCAATGCAGACAGGACTATCTTCTGGTCGGCCTTCAGATTTATTCTTCTTGGCTCTCTATATTTAGGTCCTTTCATCAGGAGTAATTTCAGATCCTTATCACTCACCACATCAAGGTCACCAGTCACAATATGTTTGCATGGTGTATAGATAAAGTTCGACGATTCACAATCACAACTATAGCCTCCTGACGTGTATAAGTTCCAGTCAAACTCCTGGACAGCATTGGAGTAATTGAATATTTTGGTGGCTATAGATTTAGTGTACTTATATGAAATGCAAGGAGGTTCTGTGAACTTAAAATAGTTTGGTACAGCGTTGCGTACCTCTGGATCATTCAGGATTCGAGGTAAATTAATGATGTCCAGTCCTTTATCTAAGTAGTTGAGTTTCAAGAAAAGCCGATCTTGAGAGGTTTCGATTATGTTCACTGGACGATACAACCGAAAATACGCTATATCTTGACATACTTTAATGATTTTTGATGGTATTATATTTCCTGAAAACGCAGATTGTTGTATATCTCTGGCTATTTGATCTAAAGCTCTCAGAGGTAACGCATACAGAACTGTACGTAAGCTATGTATACTATTGGGTGTGTTAGTTAAACCCACTAAGTAATTTAAAGTGATATGATCGTGAATCATCGAACTATTAAACTTTCGCCAACCATGGCTGCGATGTCTCCGTTGATGGGGTTTAAATAGTTGGGTAATGTTGGATATATTTGAACGGCGGTTTGTAGCATTGCCGAACCCACTGACATTATCATTTAAACCAAACGGAAACACTGACCCAAGTTCTAGCATCCAGAATAATTCCCGCTCTCGGATTTTTCTCTCAAATCCAAAAGGGGAATCCTTAGTAGATGGATAGACGACGTCTATGATCTGAATACTAAAGTTATCCCAGCCGTGGTCGGGTCCAGAAAAATGCCTACCTATAAGCAATTGCTTTTTCCTAACGGATTTTCTGTGACCGTTCACCCTAAGATGGAGTCTTTGGGTGGTCTTGCCAACATACTGTTGACCACACTTCTTACAGGAAACTAAATAAATACAGTTTGTAGTAGAACAACTAAGATCAACATACGAGTTAACAGAATATGAGTTACCAGTTAACGTGGAACTAAATGAAGCTGAAGTATTAAAGAGTGAACACGTGAGACATCCACGATGTCCACACTTAGAAATTTTGAAATTATTACATGTAGAATTCGGTGCTAAACAATCATCAAGCGCAATATTACAAGGTTTGATGTCGTGGCCTTGCTTTGCTGTCAGAAATATATCTGTCATTTGGATTGAAAAAGGTCTTAGTGCATTTCGAACTATTAGAGACTCGGCCGAGAAACCTGCACTAAGGTTCCTCGGGTCTGTCTTCATATTTTTTCTTATAGTTGTGCTCATTATGTTTGTTGGGTGTGCAGGGGCCCGGCCTCGGGGACAACTTGTCCACCAGCAGAATCCAGGCATACACAGGTTAAAATTACAAGCGTCTAGTCCGTCATTCATAATCCAGCCGTCGTCCATTAGAGAATATCCGCGTCCATAATCCAAAGACCTATTCCATTTTCCACATAACAGTATTAGCACCAAATTCAAAAAGACAATCATAGTATACATAAACATAGGCTTGTTTCCTGCAAGAGAGAAGCGGTCAACAGTTTTCAATGATGCCGGCAAGACATCATGATGTTCCAAAAATATCAAATCCGTATCGCTGATCAGTATTCTTAATCCATAATATTCGTTATAGAGTCGTCATCTAAAAAAATGATGTATCTCAGTCACGCTTTGATTGTGACTGTTCATATGAGTACCATGAGGATCTTGAAGTACATGGGTTCATACGGCCCCTAGCCCCGGGTTAAGCGGAATTAGACACAAGTTACGAAACGTAGCGCCATAGATCTTGCACGCTACGTTCGTATTTTGCTATCAGCATGCGATATGTATCGCCAAATTTGAGAAACTTTGAGTGGAGGCGCTTGGTGGAATAGCCCTGTTTTATAAGTTTCTGCAACAATGTTTTGTGACGTTGATTAAAATCATCACATTTAACACAGGATCTAGCAAATGCTACTAAGCGAGATATGTATACGCCATATGCAGGTCCCACTGGAATATTACTATCCAGAAAGGGATAGTTTACGATGTCGAAATTGTAATCATCTCTTTTGTCATAAAGTCGACGAGAGAGAATGCCCGCTTCATTTTTATAGAGATAGAGATCTAAATAAGATGTGCCTGTAGGGCTATCTGTAGTTTCCTTCAAATCCAGTGAAGGTGGATATATATCCTTCACTGCGTCATTTATATAGCGATTATCCACAGCGAGAAGATCGTCTATATAGCGTTTGGTGAATGAGAAGGAACGGGCTTTGAATGGATCGGTTTTTGAAAGCGCCTGCATATAGTCATATTCATAAGAGAACAGATACAGGTCGGCCAACAGGGGTGCACAATTAGTACCCATTGGAATACCTATATGCTGCTGATATATTGTGTTGCCAAATTTCACATAGATATTTTTAATGAGAAATTCAAGCAACTCTATAAACAAAGAAACATCCCATGAATGATATCTCTTGTATGTAGTCGAGCTAAAGAATGCTTTATGGCTTCCGACATTAATATATCTACGATCAGTTTTCTTGAACACAGATACTATTAATGAACTTAGACGGTCAATAAGGTCCTGATGAGGGATTGTAGTATAGAGAGTCGAGAAATCCCATGTGGATACATGTCTGTACGGTATGTGACCTTTAGCATCAAGTTCTTCCGTAAGACATTTTGAGTTTTTCAATATCCACATACATTCAACGCCAGAGTTCTTAGAAATAGTGGCGCAATACCTTTCCCAAAATGCTTTTACCTCCTGAAGGGCCCTCGTCAATAGGGTTGAAAGAAGCTTGGTGGTGCAGCTTCTAGAACCAGCTATGAATCTAGCTTTGTATGGTGATTTATGCATTTTGGGAGTCCAGTATATTTTTGGTATGTCGTTATGATTGGTTGGAAGACAAATACCTCTTTCCCTGAGAAACTTTTTGTGATTGTTAAATAAATCTTCCAGAGTAAATGCAGTTTGGGAGTAAGTAGACGTATTTGATGAAAATATGTCTACACTCAATTCTTTAACCAGCACCTGGTAATAGTAATATTTACATATGAATATTATATTATTCGGAGCTTTGTCTGCTGGGACTATGACGAATTTACTCTGGAGATTTGCTAGAACTTCTTGCGAATTGAGGTTTCTCAGAACTTGTTTTGCTTGGGGAAGAGTACTTCTGTCAATATGGCGGATTGTTTCAACGACCTTGCTCTTGGTGAGGTCCAGCCAATCAGCGAGTACTGTAGGTTCAACTTTTTCTCGCTTAGACCAATCAATAACGTACTGTTCCAATGCAGACAGCACTATCTTCTGGTCGGCCTTCAGATTTATTCTTCTTGGCTCTCTATATTTAGGTCCCTTCATCAGGAGTAATTTCAGATCCTTATCACTCACCACATCAAGGTCACCAGTCACAATATGTCGTTGCCAAGAACAGTAGATATGTCGTTGCCAAGAACACAATATGTCGTTGCCAAGAACAGTAGATTGTCGTTAGGACGTTACTGGCGACTTCCATTGCACTTTTCTTGCCATCAATCCATGATTATGTGATAATGTTGTTAGAATCGGGTATGAACATAAAGCGTAGAATAACTTGCAGAATGACTTTTAAACAATTTTCTTGCCAAAAATACCCTTTATAAACAATTATTAAATATTGTGTTCTTCTTTTGCCAAAAACAATGAACCGAAGTTAACATCTTTTAAAAGTGGCTTGAACCATCCTGCTTTCTTTGCCAAGAAGAATGGGGGAAATTAATATCCTTTAATAATAGCAATATATAGAAAATGTACTTATACCGGAACAACACGGTGAATGCTGGTATGATGCCATGAATTTCGCCCAAAGTCTTCCAAAGACAACAATTCAATTTTTGTGATAAGGGCATGTTTAAAAAGGGTGTTAAAAATTTCACGAAACCCTAAGTATATGGTATGGATCGACGGTATTCTAATGGTGCTAATATAAATACTAAAAATTTATAGTGATGTTATATTTGTGTTGCTTGAATATAATGTCATCTGCCATGAATAATGCCCCCTGAACGTCGCAAGCGAGGACAAGGTGGCTGCGGCTGACTTTTCCTCGACGACTTATTTTCGTCTTTTTTTCTTAACTTTCTTCATGGTAAATCTATCATGGTGGAATGCATATGCAACTTAATCGATGGAGAGTAGTCTCCCCTTTACTCCAACCCGTTCCCCTTGATATCTCATAATATTTCCTTTTGCGAGTAAGTGGTATGTCGAGGCTAGGATTTACAAAAACTGGTTGAGCAGAACTAGATTTATTCCTCCCAATTAAAGTGTTATTCACCTTGACAGATCTTCCACTAAAAAAGCTTTCTTGGAGATACTTTGTCACAACTTATTGAGTAACTCGTGTCAAATGGAAAACTGGGACGGCGGGGTGATGCGACCTTTGTCACGAATACCGAGCGTGGGTAGATTGTACTATACATTCCCGACAGCTTCTACCACTTGTAGGTACCCAGGAGCAAGAACCGGTCTCCTTTCCCTCAGATATCCACCAGTGATACCATATCCTATTATTCTAATTCCGATTGAGCCGTCATCCACTCATTGATCGGAAGACCATTTACTTTGGGCAGTTAGCACGCATTCTGAAGTGTCCTACAATGTTAAATGCTAAAGTTATTTTGTTACAAGGGAGAAGCGGCCCACACTGTTCAACAATGACAGTAAGAAATCATGGTGGGTGATTCTAAACATTATTATCACTGACAACTATCCCTTGCTCCAAATAAATAATCAAACTCTTACGGCTTTATCCAAACCGTGTGAGAATTTCCCAGTCAGCCTGCCATGGTGCCATATAAACGGTACCACATGAACACTATTAGGTATTGTTTTGGAATATTCACCTCCCCCTCCCCGAATTATTTGATCCACAGAACCAACTATCGACATTAAGACACCGTAACTGTAGTCTTTCTGATCTTGCCAAGTATTTGTTTGATATATTTTCTTGCTGTCAACTTCATGATTTTTGGTGAATAATCTGAAATCCTGTTTCATTATCACTGTATCCAGTTGATGGTGCTGTGCCACAAGGACAAACAGAACCAGCACCCTTTCAACATTGGCAATACTGTATCTGCTGTGAAAGGTGAAGAGTTTCCCGCATTGCCGTATAGTCACTTTATACACATAGACACGTCTGATCTACCAAGATTGAAGTTTAGGCAGGAAACGTTGACCCTTGATGAGGAAATTTGTTGTTACCTAAGAATGCCTTAGTCCCCAAAAATATCCACAATGAAATCTTTAATTGGGTTAAAGAATATACTGGATAGTTGAATGTGTCGCCATTGTGGTCGTCTAGCTCGTAGAAGAGTCAACACGATTGTAAGCTTATTTCTATTTTATCAGTTTACTTGTCTGTAAATGTTCTATCTGTTTTATCAGGCGACCATGGTCAATGCGACAAACATTGAACAAAGCTGACCGATCATAGTTTCTATCGCCAAGGACTCCGCCCGAACACCTGGATGTTCCTGCTGTGTACATCTGGCAATCAATATCAATAGCTCCTCGGTTTGTTTGAAATCATTGCCCGCACTACATGTAACTGTCTCTTCCCAGCTCTTAAGCGCATAAGCTCCATTGTGGGACATTAGCTGGGGATGAAGCCTTGGTGAGCACATCGGTCTTTTATATAGCACGTCAATGTCGACCATGTAACCATGGAAACTTCATGGAAGAAATGACAGTTCCCTTTTGTGTAACGTACTGCCATGTTCCTTCGGCCAGTCCAGAACCCTGTCCGGGATATTCAAATAGTCTCGGTTGGTTGCCCCTGGAATATCTGAACGATCTGCTCTAGCGTTTCTGGAAGATTGTGGGAGCCGAAGATATTCAAATGCTAACCAGATTCGTGCTGATGGTGAATCCCTGATTAAGATCATGATCCACAAGCATGTGTTGGTACGCCTCAACTAGAGTTTTCACCATTGGATTCAATGTATGTTTAAAATTTTCACACAGCCTCACTAATCGATTCTTCCTGATGACTGATACAACGGACTGTGGCCACTCACTGTTAACGTGGGTCAAATTTGTCGGCTTGAAGCTATCTGTCGATATCATCTTCAACTGATTATTTCATAGCATAAGGAACTGCGCGAGCGAGAGCCTGTGTACACTTTCTTACCCGTAGAATATTCGGACACACGCAGTTATAAATTCTCTAATGTTCAACCAATCAACTTGACATTTACAATCTATCCCAAATTTCATCTGTGCTTATGAAACCTTCTGGGAACTTCCTATAGCCAACATTGTGTTTCCCCATATACATGTATGTAACATATTGGAACATGTCTGAATTCTCTTATTTTCAATCAATCAACCTGAAATTTAAAATCTAATCTGGATTTCTATCTGTGTTTAGGAAACAATCCGACTTGGACAGCAAAACAATGCCTCCTAAGAATGAATGCTGAACTTCTATCAGCTATAGCCAACATTTTGCTTTGCAGCATATCCAACATGTAACATATATAACATATTGAAGAAAACAGTTCAGAATTCTCAATTTTTCAACCGATTAGCTTGAAATTTTGAATCCGATCCAGAATCCCAACTATATTTATGACGCAATTAAATTTCGACAGCAAACGAGAAAGAATGGTGAAATTCTTTCTCATGTAGACAACATTGTGCTCTCGCATATACATATAACATTGGAACACTTGCAAGCAATTAGAAATGCTCCAAAATTTCATCTGTCTTTATCAAACAATTCAGCTTAGACAGAGAGACAAATAAATTGAACATCACGTTCAACAACATTTCAGAAATACAGCAACGAGTTATATAAAGCTCCGTCTGAATACGTCAACAATCAATCAAAAATGATACACAAAACGCACCAAAGAACTGAAATATACAATGAAATATACTTAACGAACCAGTTGCTCTCAAATAATTTAGATTCCAATCCTGTCTTACAGAACGAAAACGACCTTTGAAACTAACTGCTTGATAAAAAGAAGCTCGTACAATCACAAACTCTATACGTTGATTAAAATAATAATAGTAATAACTGTATTGTCGACCCAGGGGCTATACATGTTGAGAGAAGAGAAAAAGGTACAAAGTTGGACTAATCAGAACAATATAACATCGCTCTATACAAATAGTAGGTTATTCGGCCTCAGCACCAGTGATGAAGCGTTAAGGCCAACAACAACGAAGCACCTGACTGTTAAGTTGTCGATATGTAATACACAGGCTCCCTGAGTAGCTCTTAAAAAGACATCACACTATGCTTCACAGACGCGTTTTGGGAGGCACTCAGCCGACTAGTAAGTCCCAACAGCCATCTGAAGGCATTGGTATAGCAGATTGTGATTTTACGCAACGTCGATTGAAGAAAATGATACCAAAGCGTCGATATTACAAGTTACAACAGTAGGATTTGTCCTCAGAACAAGGGAGGGAAGGGAGGGAATTTGGCTTAATGTCACACTCAAGTTTGTTTCTCTCATATGGTGACAGTCAGTTTGGTTGGTCCTGAGAACAAACTAGATACAGTCGATCGAATACGGTCGAGGAGGCATCTCTTTTTGCATCTTTAGTAAAGGAAACATTCATTATTTGTGAAGAGATTAAAAATGTAAAACTTCGGAAAAACAACATTAACATGGTACCTTGACGGAAGGTACCCACATACCAAATTTGAAAGAATCCGTTAAGGTCCAACAGTTACTGTCCGGAAATGCAATTTTACCGTGGCCTACAAGTGGCGCCACCTATGAGCAGATCGAAAGAAAAACAATCCCAAACGAAACCTTCAGGTAAGGTACCCATATACCAAATTCATTCAAGTTTTAATAAGTTATTGTCCGGGAACATAATTTTAAATTAAACCTATATGTGGATTGGCACGAAAAACAATGCCAAGCGAGATATTGAGGTGAGGTACATACACACCAAATTTGGAATGAATCGTTCGAGGTTTTCAAAAGATATTGTCTGGAAACACTTTTATCTCAGCTTTCAGGTGGCGCCACCTATACACGAATCAACACGAAAAACAATCTCAAGCCAGATCTTGAGTCAAGGTACCCACACACCAAATTTGTAAAGAATCCTTAAAATTTTCAAAAGTTATTGTCTGGAAATGGACTTCGCCCCCAGGTGGCGCCACCTAGAGGCGGATTTACCCGAAAAACAATTCCAAGCAAGATCTAGAGGCAAGTGACCCACTTACTAAATATAAAAACATGGGTCTGTGCCTGACAAATCGAGACCTTTTGGGGTTGCAATTCATTGAGGAGTGGCAGAATTATACCAATATTGCAGACCACACACAAATTTCAATTTTCTGCCACGATATATTGTATATATCTGTTCAAACACAATATATGACGGTCGAGCGAGAGCTAGTCTGGGAGATAGAGGGTGGGGCTCGGCGCCCTGGGGGTGGGGACATGTTCTCCTGCATGCCATCATCTGTCAACCACAAGGTTGAATTCAATTCAGTTCAGGAAATTGATCATATGCACAGTGTGCACCCAAACTTTAGGAACTTTTGTAATTAATATAGTAAGTTACATGCGTGGACACAAATGGTTTGTGCAAAAGCTTTAGGGTAAATCATATGATGTGGAATACAATGATTTGATAGCAAAATTGAAGGAAATGTTCTCCTTTATTTAAGACGACACGAAATTCAAAACTAACTGGGGTTCGGCACTGTGGGGATTCCCCCGCCAGTTATATTATATTCATATTATATTTCTGAAATAAAATATGGTTCATACAAAAGCTTTAGGGCAGATCATATGATGTGGAATAGAATAGTCTGATAGCAAAATTAAATTAAATGTTGTCCTTCATTTAAGGCGACACGAAATTCAAAACTAACAGGGGTTCAGTACTGCGGGGATTCCCACGCCAGTTAGTTTGTATTATACTTCTGAAATAAAATATGGCTCATATAAAAGGTTTGGAGTAAATCATATGATGTAGAATAGAATGATTGGATAGTAAAATTGAAGAAAATGTTGTCCTTCATTTAAGGCGACACGAAATTCAAAACTAACAGGGGTTCACTACTGCAGGGGTTTCCCCCGCCAGTTAGTTTGTATTATACTTCTGAAATAAAATATGGTTCATGCAAAAGCTTTAGGGTGAATCATATGATGTGGAATAGAAGGACTTGACAGCAATGTTGAAGGAAATTTTGTCCTTCATTTAAGGCGACATGAAATTCCAAACTAACACGAGTTCAGCACTGCGGGAACCCCCGCCGGTTATTTCCTCTTGTACTTCTGAAATAATGTCATCAACCTATTAGTAATTACTATAAAGGGGAAAAATAGTAGGTGATTGTAGATGATTCGGCATGTGTGTGTGTATAAACAATGTACACTGTATCTCATACCTTAGGTTAGTATCACATGAGGCTGAGAAGCTGTATAACATTTGGGACCCAGGGGTGGTGACATCCTCCCGTGGGTGGTGCATAGGTTGAATAGTTGTAGAATCATATAATCCCCCGGAATTTATGAGAATTTGGGGGAGGGTGGGGGCGGGCGGGGCTTAGTTCAGGAGACATAGCGTGGGGACCGAGAAGCTGTGGACAGGAACAATTTTCAAAGTTCAAAACAACTTCCTTGGACAGGGACAAGAACAGGGACACGGTCGTCCGCAGATATCATTTAGATCCCTATATTAAGCTTTCCGCAGTTAGAGCTATGGGCTCGATAAAATCTGTTCAATTTGTCAGGGACTTATTGTCCGGAAATTAAATTAACAGTCACAATCAAAGCGTGACTGAGATACATCATTCTTTAGATGACGACTTTACAACGAATATTATGGATTAAGGATACTGATCAGCGATACGGATTTGATATTTTTGAAACATCATGATGTCTTGCCGGCATCATTGAAAACTGTTGACCGCTTCTCTCTTGCAGGAAACAAGCCTATGTTTATCTATACATGATTGTCTTTTTGAATTTGGTGCTAATACTGTTATATGGAATATGGAATAGGTCTTTGGATAATGGACGCGGATATTCTCTAATGGACGACGGCTGAATTATGAATGACGGACCAGACGCTTGTACTTCCTACCTAGATTTGGCACCGAGATCTTCTTGAATTAATGTATCTATGTCAGTGGCTTTAAAATCTGCAAGGCCACTGTCTCTGTTTAATTCATTTGTGGGAGAAATGTATATACATTTACATGTTCCAGGGCCTAACATCACCATACTGTACACAATTGAATGCCATGGCTGTACACCAGGAACTTAATGTACTTTAGAGGCAAATGGCTTCAGACTATTTTGACAGTCATAACTGTGAACCAATCACTCATGTGCTATCTATGCAAATGAGAATATGGAACTGGTACCCAAACAAAAACAGCCACTTCACCATATGGTCCAGATGGAAAATTTGCATATAACAGAAAATGTAGATAAAACACAAGTATCCAATCTCAGGCAAAGCTTAAAAACAATAGGTGTCTTCCCCTAGACAGGAGGCATGTCTTGCCGGCATCATTGAAAACTGTTGACCGCTTCTCTCTTGCAGGAAACAAGCCTATGTTTATGTATACTATGATTGTCTTTTTGAATTTGATGCTAATACTGTTATATGGAATATGCAATAGGTCTTTGGATTATGGACGCGGATATTCTCTAATGGACGACGGTTGAATTATGAATGACGAATCAGACGCTTGTAACAACAGATTAGAAGTTGATTGACGAAGGCATTCGGAAGCTATCCGACGGAAAAGATTGAACAAAAGGGAAATTTGCATATAACGAGATTTGTAGATAAAACACCCAGTTCCCAGTTTCGGACAGCGATGAAGAACAATATGTGTCTTCCTCTAGGCAGGACCAATGTGCACCACAAATTTGAAGTTTATTGACAAAGGCATTCAAAAGTTATCCGACGGAAAAACAAAGTGAGCGGAAGAAGAAGCGGAAGCGGATGCAGAAGCAGAAGAAAGAAGAAAAGGAGCATATTAGCTCGTACACAAAGAGAGCGGCATGGTCTCAATAGCAAGATCATCACTCATGTCATTATCAATAATGTGTCCAAGGTAGGTGTACATGAGTACAGAAGATTCAGGGCACATAAGATTTGTGGCAGTCCTATTAACCTAATAAAGGAATTGTCTATCATATGGAAATTTTTGTCCTGGAATGGATTCTCCAGACATACCGCCAGAAAGTTAGTGGATAATTTAACAAACAAATGCAGCTTACCGAGAGTAGCTACCAGGTCTAACAATGATGACAATATGCCCAAAATATGGATAGGACTACCGTACATTGGTCGGGAAGGTGAAAGAATATTTCGACAATGCCTCAAGAAAATCAGAAAATATACTCTGGGAAGGGCGCGATACATTGTTTTATGGGAGACAAAGAAAACAAATTTCTTTGCCAACAAGGACCCCACCCCAACAACATATACAAGCTCTATTATATATAAATTTTCGTGTCCAGGATGTGAATCAGACAGATGTTTTATTGCTTTTCTGAAAGAACATGCTTCTTCTAAATCCGAGGTGTTTAACCTTTTAAGCCAGTGAGACAATTTTATTTTCCTCCTATAGCAGACTCCTTCAATATCTGGGCTTCATAATAAACACTCAGAAGTCTATCTTAATACCCACACAGATAATAGAATAGATGGGGTTCATTATAGATTCCCTGCAAATGAATCTCCAATTGTCACAAATAGAGATGACAAAAACTGTGAACAAATGTCAAGCTATGGTAAATCAGACATTTGCCACAGTACGGGATATGATCACACTGATAGGTCAGCTAACAGCATCCATGCAAGTTGTCTTCCCTGCTCCATTACGCTGCAAAAATCAAAAGCTATGTTGAAAGGCAATCAGAGTTAAGCAGCTCTGACAGAAATTTCACCAGACTCCAAACAGGGACTTAGATGGTGAATACACAACCTGAGTGACTGGAACAGCCGAGCCCTGATTACACCAGGACCCGACATATTAATAGACACGGAAGCCTAAAAAGTTGGGTAGGGCGCCGTTTGGCAGGAAAACAAAATCAATGGGTCATGGAGCAAAGAAGAGACACAGCAAAACATAAATATCTTGGAGTTGAAAGTGGGAATGTTTGCGACTCGAGCTTTCACAAAGAAAAAACAAAACATACATGTTCACCTTTGCAAGGAAAAGGAAAATTTGGTGCTAATACTATTATGTGGAATATGAAATAGGTCTTTGAATTATGGACGCGGATATTCTTTAATGGACGACGGCTGAATTATGAAGGACGGACCAGACGCTTGCAATTTGGATGGACAATCCAAAACTCAAATAAACAAAATGGGGGAACAAGATCCCATTAGCTGACAGACGTGACCAAACAGCTGTGGAACTATTGTCTGTGAAAGTTGATAATAGTTACGGCAGAATATTTACCTGGTCCACAGAAACACAGGTTAGACTGGGATCCAGACACATGACAAATTTCAGCAATTTGAAGCTGGATCCGAAAATATTTCGGCAGATTCAGAACATTATGAGTCCAAAAAAGATAGGTTTATTCGCGGACCGTCTAAATGCTCAGACCGCAACATTTGTGATTTGGAAACCAGATCACCAAGCAACTGCAGTGGATGCATTCCAACTGACATGGAAGAACCATTTTTGTCTAGTAAGCCGATACTTAGCAAAAATCCCGAAAAAGCAAACAGAGTTGATCTTGATAACACCGACATGGCACACGCAAATATAGTAGCCAACTCTTCTAACCATACTGATTCAGGACCCAGTCATACTTCCACCACAAACAGACATAATCACCTCCCCTATGGGAGGGCCCATTAATGCTGATGGGGAACCTCTAGCTAGAGACATGGAATATTTATGGCAAACGGAGTATAAGCACAAGCTGCCCAGTTACTTGTGCGACAACACAGTAAGGGATTAGGGTTGCTTAAAATAGCGCCTGGTCAAAATGGAGAGCTGTTGTTCTGGCAAACAAACCGACTCATTTCAGGCCGCTTTGGCCAATATTCTATATTACGTGGCACACATGTACCATGAAAACATGGCCTACAGTACTATAAATGGTGCCAGATCAGTTATTTCTAGTATTCTTCCAGAACTAGAGGGTTGCAAAGTTGGACAACCCCCTATGACAAAATCCTTGATGGTTGGTATATTCAATACTAGGCCTTCTTCGCCCAGGTACACAGACACCTGGGATGTAGATATTGTACTAAACGACATTTTAGAGGAAAAATTGGAGGACAATTTGGCAGTCGCTGACAGAGACCTGCCAATGAAAACAGTCATGTTACTGGCACTGTCCAATGCAAGAAGAGCATCAGAGTTACATAACATTGACTCAAATACATGACAGACTTTGGGGACAAAATAGAGTTCAGTATGACAATCCAAACTAAAACTAAGAAGGCAAACATTTCACCAGTAAAAATATTAAACATTTATAAACAATGTTTCTATTTATAACCAAACCAAACCTGCTTTGATTTATGCCTTGATCTCCGTCAGAGATATACAATACAAACGTTAAACGCCAGTTTAAAACCAAAAGTTATCTCCCCTGGGGAGTTATCCTCCCCAGGGAGTCATCTCCCTTCAGGGGAGCTCTCCCTACTCTCTCCTGGGGAGTTATCCTCCCCCAGAGAGTAGTCTCCCTTTAGGGGAGCTCTCCTGCTCAGCCTGGATATAAAAGCCAGCTCCCACCATACTCTTCCTCTTTCTCATTGTTTTTATAAACCGAGACCTGTGGTGTACAAGGCCGCGGAGTGAGGGGAAGGATGGGAGGGCCATTACATCAAAGCAGGTTTGGTTTGGTTATAAATAGAAACATTGTTTATAAATGTTTAATATTTATTGCCCAAACCGACACCTGCTTTGATTTATGCCTCACTACCAACATATGGAGGTGGGAACCTCGGCCTTAAAGAAATTGCAATGGTAGGCTGAATATCCGCTGAGATAATCACATACAAGACACAATAATATTCAACAAGAAACCTTGGCTAGAAAAGCAAAAAGGTAATCATGAATATAAGTAAGTGGCTACTTATCTTGTTGCATGTCTCCATGCAAGTAGCTGTGGTCTTGGATGTGGAGCACAAAGATACCCTCCGTACAGGGACTCATGGAATCTTGCCAGGAATGAGCACTTGGAGGGCAGCATGTATGAGTTGGGAAGAGTACTGTCTCCATGGTAGCATACAAGGTGTCCTATTCTGTGATAGTGGTAGTGGTGCGAGAAATTACTGCCATAATGACTACGAGGACCTGAGCCCAAGAATCCGGGAGTAAACAGGTATGAGAAGGGTATAAGGAACGCCATCGTACCAAACCTGACGCTTTGAAACCAACTTGACCCCATAGTCAGTCCACATTCCGCTTTATATCCAACTCTGTGTACTTTAGCCCTTGATGCTGATACTGTACTGTTAAGAGTTGATAGCGGAGCTTCTGAGTCTACGTCTTCATCAATCCTCTGTGGTTTAGTCCATGTTGCTGACACTGGACCCCCTAGGATGGACGCAGATGACTCAGCTGAGATGGACTGGAAGAAGAAATCAAAGCTTTAACCTGAAATGACACAAACAAATCTGCAGTAAAGACAAAAATTAAAATCATAATTGTGGCAAGCTTTAAAAGATAACTTGAGAGATGGCGGATGGCCAACTGATCTATTACTTTTCATAGGTGACCTAAAAGAACACAGATATGATCATAATTCTCAACAAACAGAACCCTGGACGGTGACGCAGTGGTTAATTATGGAGTAGTAATAGAAGTTACTTATCTTTGAATGTCATCCATGAAGCTGTGATCATGGTTGTGGTGATCAATTTACCACCACAGTAACCCGGGTACCTGAGCACCATGAGATCGGGAGTAAGCATGTAGGAGAGATAATTACAAACAAGACACAATAATATTCAACAAGAAAACCCTGGCCAGAAACGCAGAAAGGTAATCATGAATATAGGGCCGGTGATAATTAATGGTTCGTTTCCCGTAACCAGCCCTCATCCATACCCTGAAGGCAAATAATTAAAATGCATGAGGGAATTACATTTCCATGAGCAAAACTTGCCCATTTTCTTCATACTTGTACACAATTGGCCTGCAAGTTAATAATTATTAATTAATAACTATCGCACTCAGCATGTGTATTTTTACAACCAAGGTTACGAGAAACAAACAATCAACCAGCAGTGGCCTAAGTAAGTGGCTACTTATCTTGTTGCATGTCTCCATGCAAGTAGCTGTGGTCTTGGATGTGGAGCACAAAGATACCCTCCGTACAGGGACTCATGGAATCTTGCCAGGAATGAGCACTTGGAGGGCAGCGTGTATGAGTTGGGAAGAGTACTGTCTCCAAGGTAGCATACAAGGTGTCCTATTCTGTGATAGTGGTAGTGGTGCGAAACCGGAAGTAAACAGGTATGAGAAGGGTATAAGGAACGCCATCGTACCAAACCTGACGCTTTGAACCACCTTGACCCCATAGTCAGTCCACATTCCGCTTGATATCCAACTCTGTGTACTTTAATCTTTGATGCAGATTGGACTGTTGAGAGTTGACAGCGGAACCTCTGAGTCTACTCTGTGTCTTTGTCAACTATCTGTACTTGACTGTTGCTGACACTGGTGACCTGACAGTAATTACATTATTAATACTCACAAAGTGTCAGTTCTTGCGTTGAAACTGTGAGTTGACTGTCAGGAGACTCAGTTGATATGATCTAGAAGATCATAGCTCTAACCTGAAATGACACAAGCAGAATCGCAGTAAAGGTAAAGAATATAACTCACCATTGTGTCAGGCTTGATTGTTGACTTGAGAGTCTGTGATTTGCAATCTGAGCTATAAATTCTTCTCTGGTGATCAACTAGTATGTGGACTTATGATATGCTTGAGAGATGAGATGAGATGATACAGCAAGCTGGCAGACTTGTTGCGATGATACAAAATGCCGCCCCCCCTCTTTTTGAAAAGTTACTTGACCACGTGCTGGGCAGCCACCAAAGGCCCAAGCATGGTCACTCTATCTGATTGTACTGACATGTCTCTCAGATAGAAGTTAGTGAATGTGAAATTTGCCGTCCAAGCACAAGCCTGAACAATTTCATTGAGGGATAAGTTCTTCCATAACGGCCATGACGTAGCGATGGCACGAATTTCCTCGGAAGACAGTAGCGGAGGAGCGTCAATGGCCAATTGATATGACCACTTAATGGTTTTCTTTAACCACGAAGCAATGGTATTCTTAGTAATGTCACGTGTCGCCGAAGGACGAAGGGACAAGAATAACAGACGACGCGAGCCCCGACCGGAATCGGTACGAGTGAGATAGTGGCGTATGGCTCGAACAGGGCATAACAGAAGGTCGTCTTCTAGACCATGTACAAAGTCTGATAACGCAGGAATGGAGTACAAAACGTTGCGCACACGGACCTAAGCGAACAGACTCATTTTTGGCGATGAACTCCGGAATAGGCCGAAACGATACACGAGACCAATCCGCCGTCCAGGTCATAGATGATCTCTCAAGAGCACTCTAGACGCCAAAGCAAAAGCCGCCAGAAAAACCGTCTTGTAGGCCACAGCTTTAATAGAGGCGGACTCTAAGGGTTCAAAGGGCGGATGAATCAGAGCACAAAGAACCACACCAATATCCCATTTAGGTAACAGCTGTCGAGTATGGCGAGACTGTAGCGCGAACGCCCGAATGAGCGCAGAGATATTGTCGTTTAGACTAATGTCGATGCCTGCAGAAAGACGTAAAACCCTAGCCAAAGCAGACTGATACCCCTACATGGTACTGATTTGAAACTTCTTGTCACGATGGAGATGGAGAAGGAAATCAGCACTGCCACCCAAAAACAGAGGTGGAAATAGAGAGGTCAATACCCGCCTAATGGATTGAGGGATGACGTCTGTAATAAGACAGAAGGCACTGCAGCGACCGAAGTAGAATGCGATCATAATGATTAAGGTCCTGCATAGAAAAAGACAAGTCCTACTAGTTGATGACCAAACAACTAATGCCCACGTCTATAACTGGTCCAACGGTCTATACGGAACGAAGCACTTGAAGGAGAGCCATAAACTTGACAGCACCAGCTACAAAGTGTCACACTCTGTAACCATAAGGCTTACATCAATTTGAATGAAGCATGAGACTTACTTTCTCTCCGTGCTTGAATAACAAGAGTTGAAAAATGAACTTCCTTTGATCGAACCACAAAGGGGCCCCACCGTAAGTAAACCGCGATGTGAACGGTCCAAGCGATGGGGGTAAACCCGCGATAAAGACGCATCGCCGAATCGTCCTATTAGCTGTATGAGAAAAACGACGTAATGCGAAACGCGAAAGGCGTTGCTTAAAAAACGGCGTAGTGATTTTCCCAAATCTTACAAATCAGTTCAAATTAATTGTACATATACGCTCACGAAAGAGCAGGGTAAAACCTTAGAAATGTACGAGAAAACGACGTTGAGGGGAACAGAAACGACGTTAGTGAAGATGAATCTGAAAACTGTAGTCAAAACTGGAATTTTTTCACAGTGGAGTACGAAACAAAACAGTCGTAGTCTGACTTGTAATGAGAATTGAAATGCATCTAGGAGATGAACACCATCATTGTTCCCAGCGTTAAACGAGAGCGTTACTCCGAGGAAGTAGCCTCCCTGACAATCAACACAAAGAAACTTCCGCGTAAACTAAGAAGATCTTAAATAAGATTAAAAATTCCCCGAAGAGAGCCAACATGTTGATGTCTCTCGCCGGTAGATGAACTAAAAGGTCTTAAATGTCACAAATTGAATTGACCAACCAAAACAATGTTCAAACTAGACTCGTCCCCTTATTAGAGGTCCACTGCACATAAAACCTCAAATGGAATAGAATAAATTATCCGGTTTTTAAATAGACAAGCTCAGCTTAATCTCCGTGGCGCAATCGGAAGCGCCCGGCTGTCTTACCTTAATAAAGATAAGGATGAAATAAATGCTGTAGACCAAAAGATGTTTGGACGAGGCTATCTAGGAGAAAAATATTGCTAAAGAGCAGTCTGTGGTTCTTCTTACAAGGCTGTATCCGATAACCTACTCGGATGCAAGTAACTTACAAAGAACAAGAAGACCGCCGGATGGAACAGACTTACGATGATTGAGAAACTTCAGGCCTGATCCAACCCGACCACGGACAGGGTAAAGATCAATAAATACCCCACGTGTCGAACGAGAGCAATTCTAAAGACTTCTCGGAGAAATAAACCTCAAGCAAATAATCATAATTTCTCAGAAAAGGAAAATAAGATTAAAGCTCAACCCAATTTGAATTGTACATCTAATTCAATACAGCGATGGGAAAATTTGGATGTGACAAATGAATACATCACAATGCAATATTTACTAACAGAAAAATGTGATCCAAAGAATAGCACAATTTCTTAATAAACATCTCGTGATCTCTACTGTTGTTCAACACACCCTTGATTACACAAAGAGAGTAATAAGATAGCTCATTAATATTTAACAAAGAGCCATAGTGTATCGCTTTTGGCTTGTGATGACGAAGACAAACGCAACAACAACAACACGTAAACACAAAGACAGAGAAAAAACTCTGCAAGTTTCCTCTTGTTTTCTTTTTATCACAATGATATCCAATAAACGGAAATTATAACACTTGATAAAACAAGAGACTAAATTCTGGTAGGAGCAAACGAACTGCATGCACAGAAGCAAACCTCCCACAATTGGAAAAAGTCGGCAACACAAGAACAAATGACAGACTGCAAACTTTTACTCTGCAGCCTGTAATAATCAGAAGTCATAATACTTTGAATCATTTTTATTCCGTGAAGACAAAACTTTTACCTTCAGTCCGACACTGTAAACATTCTGCCAAGCAGCTGTAAACACAAACGCGACGATCCGAAACACGGGACGAGAATATACGTCGCAAATGGAGGTCGTAAATCCGTAATGCGAGCATTCAAAGCCGAGAAGAAACGCCCTTCCATAAAATGAGAGGCGGTTTTCTTTCGATAAAAAGCAGTGGAAGATTTAAATCGTAACGGAGATACAGAACGATTTTTATTCCTAATGTAAGAAACAGCCAGAGAATGACCAAATGACAAAGGAGTCGGCGAAGTACACGCGGTGAGATCAAATTCTTTTGTCCGACGGAGACAATGGAGTGATCCGATCGCCATGACCTGGCCATTGTCTGACTGAACAAAGAAACCGGTTTCCCCGACAATGCTATACCAGAGAAAGCTAGACTTTGAAGTACATTCTGGCTAACTCCCCATAGGACGGTCCACTACGGGAAATATTACCAGACACAGAAGAATGTGCCGGACTTTTCCATTTTAGGAGTACAAATCCAAACGGAACCCCTATAATTTTAATGTCGTTCACTAAGACAATTTCAAAAACGCGTCTATCAACCTCCGATAGAACGAGGTTTTCAGTAGCATGCAGTAGGCAAGACCTACGTGCATAAGCATAATTTTTCCAAGTACAAGATTCCCAAAAATTCACCCATGTGTTATTTCGATAGCATAATTTATCTTTACACGCGAAACAACGTGAGTGGGCGTCAAGCGTGTCGAAACTCGCCCACACGCATGACAAGAAATTGAAGGAATGGGAACAGAATACTCAGACATTATTTACGAAAGGAAATATTTCGAAAATAAACTTTGAACAACAACAACTTGTATGACAACAACAACATATATTGCAATCAAACTCCCTGACATGCACCACTGGAGGTACAAACGAGAAAGAGGAAGAGTATGGTGGGAGCTGGCTTTTATATCCAGGCTGAGCAGGAGAGCTCCCCTAAAGGGAGACTACTCTCTGGGGGAGGATAACTCCCCAGGAGAGAGTAGGGAGAGCTCCCCTGAAGGGAGATGACTCCCTGGGGAGGATAACTCCCCAGGGGAGATAACTTTTGGTTTTAAACTGGCGTTTAACGTTTGTATTGTATATCTCTGACGGAGATCAAGGCATAAATCAAAGCAGGTGTCGGTTTGGGCAATAAATCTGTGTTTTTCAGCTTCCAAACACAAACAAAGGTTTGGACCCAGTAGAGTGTGTAAGGGAATTTATTAGAAGCTCTGAATCCAGAAGAGGTGACCAGAAAGGTATCCTCATAAGCTGCATCAAACCACATCACCCGATTGTAACATCCAGTATAGCAAACTATAGTATTTTTCTTATAATTAGTCGCGGGTTTGAGGGCTTCTGTAAAATCAGCCGTATGGTTAAAATCAATTTCCTTTTTTAGAACGTATATAACAAAGTTATATCTATAGAATGTCATACCACTCTCCGTGATAACTGCTACAAAACTTGAGTTTTAGAGCTTTTTTGTACTACCCGGGTTAAATGCCATAAGGGTTGTTCACGTGAATCTTCACCAATACATGGTATGTCGTCATAATCTATTCCTTTTTCTCTGGCCAAAGGGCAATAGGCGGGGTGAGATGTCATTCAAGGGTTGCTCTGTTTGTCGTTTGGTTATGAAGACATGAGATTAAACTATTGTCGTTGACAAAGAACGAAAGATTCGAGAATACGGGTGGACCAGTACAGCCGCTATGTTATGCAAATGTCCTCGACACCTCAAAGATTTGGACGCCTCTCAGACACAGCATAACCGTATCACTTCAATAGTATGGTGATCTAGTTGGACCAAAAGTGTGCCCCGCATTACCTCATCAAAAGCGTGAGCGACAACGCAAAGGGTGACGTCGTCTTCCAAAACACGATGTCGCCCTTTCGCATCGTAGGTTTACAAATGTAATTAACGAGTGAGCAATCAAATTAAACTATACACTTACAATACCGTTGATGATGTCCGACTCTAATCGACTGGATCAATAATGGGATATTTGCTATAAAAATGTAAATATAGGTCATACGGCCATCCATAGATTACACCGTCATTGAAATAAAGATCGTGTGAAGTTGTCATTTTAATTCATGCAGTCACACATGGAGGCATTGCCCCTGTCCTTTGTGAAGGTAACATCGATTGAGGTCACTTTCCCATATATAGAACTGAATAGCTCACCCCGCCTATTGCCCTCTGGCCAGAGAAAAAGGAATAGATTATGACGACATACCATGTATTGGTGAAGATTCACGTGAACAACCCTTATGGCATTTAACCCGGGTAGTACAAAAAAGCTCTAAAACTCAAGTTTTGTAGCAGTTATCACGGAGAGTGGTATGACATTCTATAGAAATAACTTTGTTATATACGTTCTAAAAAAGGAAATTGATTTTAACCATACGGCTGATTTTACAGAAGCCCTCAAACCCGCGACTAATTATAAGAAAAATACTATAGTCCATTGATGTCTAGTATTTTTCTTA
>JAVTVY010013290.1:0-51863 GCA_036873755.1 Hanleya hanleyi | reverse complement strand
TTGCAACGGGGCTTCACAGGCGGGACACGGGTCGGGGTATCGCGACAATATGCGACTGCTTTCTATGGTGGCTTTGAGACAGGCAAAATGTGATATAGCCGTGCAACACGGGTGTAAAGTTCCTTCTCTAGCGAAACCTCGGATAGGCGATCGGTAAGGGATAACATTTTGACAAAACAGGCAGGTTACATCACCTGTGTACTGATCCCAAATCGCCTCGAACTGCATATAGAACATATCGAGATATAGCGACCACGGTTGCATTGGGCCATCCCCGACTTGTATCTGTCGAGTATTCCACAGAATTTGGGCATTTGGCATGTCTAAGTATTCTTGGAACCAAATCCGTAGGAATAAACCGATCCGGGCGTAGACAGTTTGATTTGACATGCTGGCTTCATACAACTGGGCAAATGTTTCTATTCGCACATAGTGCGCTTTAATATATTCCCATAAAGGCAAATGGTCCATATATATGCAGATATCAATTACGTGGGTGGGATTATAGTTTGTTGGAAAGGTGGGATGTTGTGGGTGGTATACATAGTTAACCATGGCCGTTAGGATGGACCAAAATTTGGCTACATAGTTTTTCAGATTTGTATAGCGCATTCGTCTTTCCATAGGCGAGGATGAAGCAATAGTTGACGCCGACGGAACCACCGTATATTCGAGACCGCCCCTAATCGTCCAGGCACATCGCCCAAGTATGTGGTGGTCTCCATACTCCTCTAAATTAAGCTGCAGACGTTCGTATTGCTGCCGCGAAAGGGGAAGTGACCATTTTACGGGTTCCAACTGAGACCTCGCCGCTGGTAGGGTAATGGGTGGTATGGGAGCAGTGGCCATTGCGTAGGACACTTACTCTAATAAATTTTCCGATAACGTTGCCGACAGTGGTGTCCCTGATGGATTGCCTGTGGCTGTAAGAAATAAAACAAAAACTGAACTGAAATGGAGGTTTCAGTTTGTATTCAAATTAGCGTTAGTCGTGTTAGTGTAGTCAAACTTCATTGAGTTGCTATGCATATTACGCGTGAAGGTTAGGTCAAATCGCACTATACGTAATCTACTCCTGCATGCGTCGACGGACGTGGGGATGGAAGGGACTGGCTGGGAATATCTGTCCTGTCAATCTCGCACCGGGAATACAATCCACTGGCCCCGAACAAGAGGTTTAATCGGCAATCCTGAGCTCTGATAATTTTCTGCACTCGTGCACGCATCCCGTATGGTACGCTAATAATTGAGGGCAAAGTATAAGTGTGAGACGAGTGAGAGACCCGAAATTTGGTGTCGTGCCAATTCACACTTAAATGCACCGTCCAGCAAGTGGTTATGTAATCCAAAATGGCAATCTCAGGCGTAAAAGCACATAAACTTGGGGGTGGACCGTGAAGATCGATAACCTTCAGAACGGCATATCCGGTGGTACTGGTCAATTCCAAAATGACTTCCGTAATGATAGGCGAATAATTTCTGGTGAAAAACCTCATCGGACTGTACCAGTAGGAACTTTTCTTACATAGTTTGTAAATGAATTGCCCAATTTTGAAAGCGATCAAAATGCCAAAGATTAGTAATAGACTAATCCATAATACTTCAGGCAAAATCAGAGTGGCCACGTCTTTTGCGGTCGACGGCGTGTCTGTGGAGATTGGGGGCCGTATAAGATCTGCCTTAACATAGGTCGCTGACATGGAAGTTAACAATAGCTGTGCGGCTATGTTATGCTTACAGGCTAATATGATCAGTCCAATCGCCAAGATCAATGTAGCTCCCAATGCTATTACTCCAGCATATTGTCGAGCGTACATGGAAGAATCTCCTACCCAAAGTATGGGGACGAGAGCGTTTCGATCGGCAGACGTAAGATAGGGAGTTCGCCCGCCTTTAATCGAGGCTACCAATTTATCTACGTCTGCTGTGAGTCCAATATCCGTTATCACAATGTCCGTCTGATTGCCACGCCGAACCTGTACTGGCGGTATTTCAAATACGCGTAAAGCTTTATCGAGAGTATCGGCTCCCTTAAAGCTAATTAGCTGCTCGTGATCATACCACTGATAGAGGTACAACAAATTGATTACGTGTTCATGTTTGATTCCCGAGTGGTTGAAATGTAAACAGTGGGTAACACGTGATGGAAGATAATAGTGTCTTGTTTCCATTGCACACCCACATTCCAGCGTAATTAGACCGAATTGAGTACCTGGGGCGCTGTATGTGGCTTTCCCATTGCAGGTCACAGTCCAATAATCTTCCTTAGTCGTCACCGAAAAATACCTTGCGTGCCCTAGCGGAACTAATTGAGCCCTGTAACGATCTGCTGGTTGATAGACCATATGGCATAATTCATGGGCCTTTTGTGGCAAGTCAAAGAACAAGGCTGCCGTACAAGTCAACGTGTTGTTGTTATTGATGGGGATTATCTCGGGACATATTCGTACGTCTTGACCTTGACAAGTACCATACGTTGATGCTGTCATTTCGAAATAATACCTATCATCTTGAGATACGGCAAAATATTCTGGCAAATTGATCAAACTTGTTCGTCCTGCTGCATCCTTTTGTGCAGTGGGCAGGGCTATACTTGTTAGTCTGTATACTCGAAATATAGAGTTATAAGTTGACAATGGAATCTGCAGCTGCACAAAGAATTTATGACGTGTCCCTATGTGTATAACATTCTTAATGGAGTACATCCAAGTAACATCTGGGTTGGAAATTTTGACTGCCGGATGATTGGTGTCGAGAATTTCGCTCACTCTTTGGTAGACTTTCTTCAAATCCGGTAGAGTCACCAATTTCGGACTCAGATAATTGTCCAGAAGTATTTCTGTTGCAACCAACCTTTCGGCAGATATATCGTTAGCAATTTGCATTGTTTGTACTTCCTGTGCTGTAATCGAGAGAAGGTCGTGTAGGACTGCCATCTGTGTCTCACGAATTACCTCTATGTCCTGTTCCGCTTCTAACAACCCTTTTATCGCTAACCCCGTCTTATTTTCTATTAATTTACTAGTTTTACAGTTCTCTTTGATTTGATCCAACAGGAAATTGTACCGTTTGGGTTCCAAGCCGGTAAATGATCGAAATTGTCCTTTTAGGACCGCAGTATTAAACGTATTGTATGATGTTTTCCTGTATAATCTATCTACGTGTCTCCTTAACTGATTTATATCCAAATCCTTTGTCAAGCTGAACAGTCTTAACCGATTATTATAGTAATATCTCTTATGTTTCTGAAACAGTAATGATTGGCTCGCTGCATTGTTCCGTCTCACATTACCGTGTAATAGCTCTATTTGTTTCCTCTGCACTGTCATCAGGCCCCGATAATATTTGCATAATTTCATTATTGTTTTCTGTCCCTTTGTATCGCCTAGAATCTTCTTCACTTTTTCCAATTCAGTCGCATTGCACAACTGTATTTTCGAAGGAATCGGAGGGATCGATAAGTGTTCGAATCCGTAAATGTGCGTCCAAAAGGATGCTGCATTATCTATTGATCCGCTCGCTGTAAAGAACACTCCATAATTGGGTCTTGCTATTAAATGAGTCATGCTTGTTTCAGCTTCTGCATCAAATTTGTTTTCTCGAAGAGGTCGCCGACTAAGTGCGCTCTGGGGATTACCCATGAGGCACGCTACTAAAATGATCATGTAACTATACATTTCTCATCCGTCAAGTTGATTTATGTAAAATCGATAACCTGATTTCCCTAACCTAATTGGAAGATTTCTTTCAGCGAATTGGCTATGGGCTAATCCTGGCCGGGAATCAGTCCTGCTTGGTCCACCGACTTCCAATTTATACAACCCCCTTTGTTCAAGAGGTCTCTTTCAAAGTGGTTGCTCGGGTTTGTCAGCACTGGAAAATAAATCGATACATCAGGTCATTAACTGTTCATACGTACCCATATATTTCCCTTGGCCTGGCGATCCTTCGAGGTTCCTGTAATTCAATGCTATTAGTTCACAACAATACACCATATTTCATTTCATCATATCAACAGATTATCAGTCATCATATTTCTTCCAAAAACTTGTGTCACCACAGGAACCTAATATTTGATTGTTCACTCCTTTCTGATGCTCATGAATTTTTGCATAATCCCTATGTATTTCTCGAATTATTGCTGACTCTTTTATCCAATTTATTCAACCCTTGCTTGTGCCTTATGCCTTTTCCAACTCCTGAGGCGACAGCTAATTTATCTTTTAAGACCTTATATAATCTATTCGTACTTCGGAGGTAATGACCTTAAGATACGTATGTTTTTAGCTTCAACTAATTCCTTGGCCTGTTCGCTTAATTGTTCACTCGGTACCCATGTACCGACCTTTTTGTTAATTTGATCTGTATATACTACATAGTATTGTACGTTCCCCTCAGGGTCCCGTTTCCCTTTAATTATGTCCCCAACTGTCCTATCAACCTCTTGTAGTAATTCATTTTCCTCCGGTCTGGGAATTACTGGAGGGTGTGTGTCGTCTATTAACATGTGTTCAGCCTGAGGAATCATTGAACTGTTTTCAGTCTCTGATTGAGTTTGGTCTTCATTTTTCCCCTTGTCTAATTCTTTGCTCGTTATTTCCTGGTTTGGGGAATCTATATTTCCATTGCCCTCCGTTCTATCATCCCGTGTACCAACGTCTGATGTTGACTTTCCTAATAAGGGGTCATTATCAGGGGGTTTCTGGACTTGTTCGGAGGCATCATCGGGCGCAAAATTATCTTTGGGGAGGTCCCCATCTTCAATAATCAATGCGCCATCTTGTTCGTCCACTACCAAGCTGATTAGGGGCTGGGTAGGCCGGACTTCACGGTCTATGCATTTCTTTAACCTATTTACATGTACGGCGTTCTTAAGGACCTGATTATTTTCTGGATTTCTGATTCTAAAATTCAATAATCCCACTTTTTCTACCGTACGCAAAGGACCTGTCCACGGGGACACTAATTTCTTCGAAAGTCCCTTGGGGACCTTTGGAATATACAACCAGCAAAGGTCTCCTACAGCTATTTCAGGCTCCTTACACCGTTTGTCATATTGAGCTTTCATCCGCTGTTTACTTAACTCTAAGTTCGTGTTGGCTGCATCTTCCAGCGTGGTGATTCTCGATAATAACTCTTGCAGGTGGAGTGTCAACGTTCTCTCCTCCCTCTGCTGATCTAGGACTGCTGTGTCAAAGGGCAGTCGCGGGTCTCGCCCATATACTAATAAATACGGACTGAACCCTGTGGCTTCATTCATAGAGATTGCATGTGCAAAACGCGCTGCTGGTAAGTGTTCGTCCCAATTTGTTTGGAGAGGTGATGTGAATTTTTTGATAACTGAAATCAGAATGGCATTCTGGCGTTCAACCTGACCTTGAGTGGAGGGGGCATACGCGGAGCTCGCGACCTGGTGACTTCCACAGATTTTACACAGTTGGCTCACCACGGCACTCATAAAATTAGTGCCCCTGTCGCTTTGTATTATTTTTGGGCTCGAAAATCTGCAATAGATGTGGTCAAACAATGCCTTTGCGGTTGTGACGGCAGTGATATTCTTTAGCGGTATATACTCTGCCCACTTTGAGAAAGTGTCCACGCATACCAAAACATATTTGTTTCCTCTTTCCGTTTCCTTAAAGGGCCCGAGTATATCGATCTGAAGCCTCTGGAACGGACTTCCCGTGGGCAAGGGTAGGAGTGGCGCCCTATCGTCTTTCCTACGTGATTTGAATCTGGCACATTGTTCACATGACTTGACCCAGTTGGATATATCTTTGTGCATATTTATCCAAAAATAGGACCACTGTATTGACAATGTCGTGGCGGCAATACCCCTATGACCTGTCATTATGTGATCATGATAGGCTTTTAGTACTTCGCTCACTAAGTTCTTTGGTACAACTATCTGCCTGCGTAATCTCTCATCAGCAGGACCTCCTCGATTCCTATACCAGTAGTGATATAACACTCCTTCTGTGTATTCGTAATGATCTGCCTGACACATGATCTTCCGAAGTTCTTTATCATTTTCAGGGATTTTGCCTGTTTTTAAATATTCGATCAGGGGTATTAGGGAGTGGTCTAATATCTGCTCTTGCTTGATCCTATCTAAGGTTATGTGACTCTGGGTCGCTTCTGGGGGTTCCTGGGGCTTTTCTTCTTGCCTAGGTTTTGGCTGCACTTCAAACGTTTCTCTATGTGTTTGCAGGGCATCTATATAGGGATAGACATTCGGTTCAATATCTTTCTGAAGTACCGGCTCTGTGTATTCCCTACGGCTTAGCGAGTCAGCAACCGTATTCGCACGGCCGGGTAGGTACTTCACCTGGTAATCGTATTGATTCAGGACAAAAATCCATTTGGCAAGACGATTAGAGGTTGGCTTTTGTTTGAATATCCACACTAACGGCTGGTGATCAGTATAGATGGTGAAACGGCGAGGGCGTAAATAACACTCCCATACTTTGATTGCATAATAGCACCCTAAACTTTCTCGTTCTGTGACCCCATAATTTCGCTCAGCTGGTAATAATGACCTACCCGTGTACGCAATGACCCTTTCGACGCCATTTTGGATTTGTGCTAACACTGCTCCCACAGCCGTTAAGCTAGCGTCTGTATATACAATGAACTCTGCGTCTGGGCTAAAGTCAGGAAATGCCAAAATGGGTGCGGAGGTTAATGCTACCTTGACCTTATCAAATGCTTCTTGGCACTCTGTATTCCATTTGAACCGGGTGTCCTTCTTAGTCAGGTTTGTCAGTGGGGAAATTATTTGTGAGAACCCTTTAATGAATTTACGATAATAGTTGGCCATTCCAACAAAGGATCTGATGTCTCTGACAGTTCTTGGTCGTGGGAACTCTGTCACAGCCTTTACCTTGGCCGGATCTACTTCTAAACCCTGTGCGGACACTAGGTGACCCAGGTATTTGACCTGTCTCTGCGCAAACCGACATTTGGCGGGTTTTAACTTTAGATCAGCCTTCCGCAGCCTGTCAAAGATTTGTTGGAGGTGTTTCATGTGATCGTCAAAGGTCCTAGAGAAACATATCACGTCGTCAAGATAAACTACGCAAATTAACCAGTTGAGACCGCGCAGAACGGAATCCATCATTTTTTGGAACGAGCTGGCTGCATTCTTCAAACCCATCGGTAATTTCGAAAATTGGTACGCCCCTGAGGTTGTTAGAAAAGCTGTCTTTTCCCTACTACTCCTACTAAGTGGCAGCTGCCAATAGCCGCTCTGGAGGTCTAACGCCGAAAAATAGGTGGCCTGACTCTCCCCCAATGAGTCCAATGCATCCGCAATCAAGGGCAAGGGATATAACTCTGTCTTGGTCCATTTATTCAGCAAACGGTAATCTAGACAGAAGCGCTTCTCATTGTTCGGCTTTGTTACCAGGACAATAGGGCTACTAAAACTAGATTGACTAGGTTCTATTATGCTAGCATCCTCCATGTCGTCTACCTGTCTGCGAATTTCCTTTCGCTCGTCTGGCGTCGAGCGGTACATTCTGGACCTTATTTGCGGTGCTCCCTCTACTAATGTGATTGTATGTTCATAGCCTTTAGCCGTTCCTAGCTCTGTCAGCGTGGTTGCAAATACGTCCCTATTTGTGTTTAATAGAGCACAAAGCTCTTTTTTCTGCTGTGCACTAAGCGTGCATTGTGAAAAGTCAATCTGTTCCGCTATGGTGGGTTTATCGGATTTGTCCTGCGGCGATTTCGTATAGCCGCGAATGTATGGGCTTGACATGCCATCTATGTGAGCAAATTGTTTGTCTGGCTGTTCTCTATCTTCCGTGTCTAAAGCAATTATTTCTTCTTCTTTTGACAGGGGAATAAATTTCCCTAACCGAGTCCTAGCCTTTACAAGGATAGCTGTATTGGTTGAATTTAACACACGGTACGGTACCCCTATGCTACGCAGCGTGACTAAACTCCTTGATCCGACCAATCCCAAGTTACTGGTCGTCTCAGACGCGTGTATCACACCCATTAAATTGATTGGCAGGTCCTGCTTGCAATATGTTCGTACTATAGCTTCGGTATAAGGGGGAATCAGAACGTCCGACGTCGCACACATATCAGCGCTCGAATGGAGAGTTAATTTGTTCTTAGAAAAATCAATAACAGCTCCCGTGTGTCTCAAGAAATCAATACCCAGGACCACTGGATGCGTCAGACCGTCTATAATTTGGAATTTAACCTGCAGGCTTTCGGGACCCAATTTAACATACAAAGTGGTAGAACCTACTAAACGTAGTGCTTCCCCGTTAATTGCTGTTATCTTACAGAGGTCGGATTGTGCAGTGTATATTTTGTTATCTAGTGAAAGCTTATCGAACAATGTTTTCGAAATTGCAGAGATTGTGGCACCCGAATCCAAAAGAGCTAAAATTGGATGATCAAATATAACTATGGTTACCACGTTTTCACGGTAAATGGAGTGTTGGTCTGACTGTATGTGCGCTAATGTACGCAAATCTTCATATGGATTCCCCGATTGTACCGGATTATCCTCCTGTGAAACTCTATGGGTTCTACGGTATTTCCTATCATTATTTTCTTCTTGTCGAATATTTACCTTATTATACTGTTTCTTATTTGGATTTCGCCCACTAAATCGGTAAATATTCATAGGACATTTAGCGGGCCCCCTTAGTTTGACTGTCTTGGGTTCCAATTCCTTTGTTGTTGCCCGTCACGGTTCCGATAAAAGCCATTATCGTTTCTCGGTTGATTTCTGTACTGGCCGCCCTCGTTCGGCCTGTAATTGCCTTGAAAATTCCTGGCAAAGCGTTCGTTTCGGTCTCTATTGTTACTTTGGCGGTTATACTGGTTGGCTTGCCATTCCCTCATTTCGTCAAAGTATTTAGTTCGACACGAATTTTGAAAATGTCCAGACCGTAAACAATAGAAACAGACACCTCTATTGGCATTGCTCATTTGTGGGCGTCCTAAATTGCGACGGCATTCACTCGCGGAATGTCCATATATCTGGCACCTAGCACATTGATACGACGCGGGGCCTGGTTCTGCATCTCTAATGTCAGAACTAGGGAAATTGGCTCTCTGCCTAGTATTTCTAGATTTTTCCTCCATACCTTGTTTAGTTCTTCTCAGCTCATCATCGACCGCCGAGATTTGTCCCCTTAAACGGCCCAACTCTTTCATTACTTCTCCGTTCTCACTCCGATTTTCATTCCGGTTTACTACATGGTCGAGCCCTGCTATTTGAGTTTGAGCAGCTTGTCTTAGGGAAATAGCCACTTCCGCCCGCTTTGCGGCCCTCATCGTAGCTTGTAGATCACGGGGATTTTGTAGCACTAATTGATATTTAATTTCTGGCCTCGATCCCATCATAATTTGAGATTTAACTGCTTCTTCCGGTTTATTCAGACGGGAGGCTAATTGTAAGACCCTATCCATAAAACTTTCTGATGTTTCTGACGGTCCTTGTATCAGGGTAAAGAAATGAGTTTCTAAATCTAATTGATCATTCTGATTCAAATATTTTGCCTCAAACACTTCTTGAAGGTTTACCCACGTGTCTGTCGCTTCTTCTGGTAGAGAGGTATACCAGATTTCGGCTGAATCCTTCAATAGCAATCTAAAATGCCCAATTTTCAGGTCGTCTGCTATGTTATGTAACCTAAAATACGTTTGTACTCTATCAAACCAAATCCTAGGATTTTCAGCTGAACTACCCCCAAACTTATCCGGTCTAGTTGAATTTTGTAAAGCCATCTCTAATTCTCTGTCCAGTTCTACGAGATCCTCTGCGTCTAAATCCTCTAAATTTTCTTCGACTTCTCCATTATCCTCTGGATCAAGTCCCTGATCCGCTGGATCAACCGGCTGATTTCCATCCGGATGAATATTTTGCTCAATGGGACCCTCATTATCATTTAAATGTTGTGCTAACGGAAGTGGTGCCGGTTCTCCACCTTCATTCATGAAGACGTGAGGCCCGTGAAAAACGATTCTATGTATGCTCGGGAGCCGTCTACCAGATCTCAAAAACATACACGTTTATACCGGCCTGGCCTCGTCTTGTTCTACTTATATTCCTGGTCCGAAATCTCAGCTAATACTACCGTGCCGTTATTTAACACGCATATTTCGTCTATCAGATCTTGCGTGCCAATAAGATATAGGAAATAAGTAAACAAACACAGGAAAAGCATAAAAAGCGAGAGGATGAAAGCCAAAAGCTTCATAAACATATTGCTGTCTAAATTTAATTACTTTCTTAGTGTGTGAAGGATAAGATCATGTTGGACCACTTGACGATGCCCTTGGGTTAAACCACCATGTCAAACTTTCACACTTGTTGTGTGTCACTGTAACTCACTGGTACAGGATATTGGGGAACTGAGCTACTCGCTTGGGGATTCGCTTGCGTAGAGGCCGGAATATTTCTTGCCAACTAGTCGGCCGTCAAGTATTAGGTCCAACCTTCAACTCCCTTCACTTACCTTCCACCTCTCAAACCTGAGTTCAAGAGTACTTAAGAACTTGAATTAACTAAATCAAACAACACAACACCGTTTTCTTCTACATGACATTTTATTCTAATACCTGTAACCTTTAACCATTGAACCATTTATTTCAAATGCAAATCACTTGATTAATGAAGAATTTCTCTTAATTCCCTAACCCTAGCACTAAACTAAACCTTTACCTAATTAAATTATCGGTCCTACTCGACTCGTTAGTGCGGTCATTCATGGGTGCCCCGATATCCAATACCGGCGAATAAGGTCTTCTAAAGGGATTTGGGACGTTCAAAACTGTCCGGCTATTGTACGTTGGCCAAATACTGCTATTGTACTGTGGCCCGTTGTCTGTAACCGGGGGAACTGCGGGTCTAGAACCACAATTTTGGGGCGCCGGCATAAGTGCTGGATTCGGTGCCTTTAGATTGAATGACGTAACTTTTGTGGCGCTGCATCGCACACACACTGACAAAATATGGAGCTTTTGTAAAACAGTGTCCGGAATACAGAAAAAGGTGATTTCACATTGGAGCGTCGCGAGAAGGGAATTAACTAATTGCCCATCCATGTTCCCGGATTAAAGTCACGGATTACCATGTTGATTAATCTTAAGGATTCTACTTAATAACTTAGAATAGCATCCATAATCATACTCACAACTGGAGATCTGTTTCGTCACTCTCGACAGTGCTCCACCCAGGAATTTTGTCTATCATCAGACGGCTATAGAGTTTTACTAGCAGCCCGCTCTCTGCATTCAATAATTGAATATTACACAGAGTTAGGACTATAACGTCAGATGAAGGAGCCTGGAGACTGCCGGATTTCGACCAGTCTCTCTGTTTTATACTGCCATATTCGCCGCCCCTGCCAAATTCCAGGGCTTTTTTTCTTGTCTGTGATTGCTTAATCCTTATGATTGGCATTTGTGTCGGCTCACATTGTCAACGCCTACTGTTCTCATTGGAGGCTACAGTTTAACTCTTTTCCCAAATATTTAACTCTTTCCTGGGTGTAGTTGCCTATTCGTGACGTCACACGCTTCAATCATGGAAGTCCGCAGACTTTCCAATGTTGGTTAAGTCAGCAATTTTCTCTATCTTAATGACCTTTTTAATTACCCAGCCCGAACCTTGCTGACCTGAGAGATTAGATCTCTGTACAACAAAGCGCTCTCTGTATTCTATTTTAACGACTTGTCTACCGACGCACAATTTCTTTAGAGGTTAGCTCTAGGCCCAACCGACGTTACTCTTGCATATCAAACTAATGTGTTTTCTGCGAACTAATTTAACTGCTGAATTCTCTCTCTGCATATTTCCTTATCTGATAACATCTTTAATTTATTTCACTGTGAAAGCTTGACTGATGAGAACTGATGACTCATTCTGTGGATTTGGCCCTTGCCAGCTGATACATGTATCTCTTTAACAAATCATTTCCTATGCAATACGTTACAGACAGTAATCTACCATACACATGTATATAACAAATCGATTATCAGTACACATTTACTAACAACAAGAATACATACTTAACGAACACATTAAACCATCTTAACTCAATATTGTTCCCAACTGGCAAATAGGAGCTTTACGCTCTTTGTCCATAGTGTCCATTTCTCTTCGTGGCTCGTGCCATCGAACTGCACTTAAATTAGCATTGTCCTTGTTGATAAACCTTCTCCGACACTTTATTAATGTCTGCATTCAGTATCTCAACCAATTGATTGGTAATAAAATGCGAGAGCTTGACAATACCTTTCCCAAAATGCCTTTACCTCCTGAAGGGCCCTCATCAATAGGGCTGAAAGAAGCTTGGTGGTGCAGCTTCTAGAACCAGCTATGAATCTAGCTTTGTATGGTGATTTATGCATTTTGGAAGTCCAGTATACTTTTGGTATGTCGTTATGATTGGTTGGAAGACAAATACCTCTTTTCCTGAGAAACGTTTTGTGATTGTTAAATAAATCTTCCAGAGTAAATGAAGTTTGGGAGTAAGTAGACGTATTTGATGATGATATGTCTACACTCAATTCTTTAACCAGCACCTGGTAATAATAATATTTATATATGAATATTATATTATTTGGAGCTTTGTCTGCTGGGACTATGACGAATTTGCTCTGGAGATTTGCTAGAACTTCTTGCGAATTGAGGTTTTTCAGCACTTGTTTTGGTTTGGTTAGCTTTAATATATATTAAAGCTTATATATGACAGGTATGTGCTTGACAAAAAACACGAAATCAATATTCCAAAATTAAAAACCAGATGAAGCAAGTATTAAATCAAATTATGCCGACAGTTTTTCTTATATTAAAATATTCGTGGTTCGGACTGGAGATGGATCCTTTGGGCTGATGTTCAACCCAACTGATCATCTCCGGACAACGTTCATTAGTCTTGCCTAACAAACTATGGTTGCCTTGAAAATGATAGTTTTAACGCTGTCATGATACGTTGGCATTGTAATGTGAAAGCAGCAATTACAGCTTATGTCCTTTCATAGAGCCGGGTAACTGTTACCATTTGAATGACGTACCTGGATGGTTTCCCGATATTATCTCCACGATATCCCGATCAGAATTTTTCGACATTCTCTCCATCAAAGTAAAACCATTCATTTTCGATGGGTCTAAAAATACGAATAACAACAATATCGAGTTAAGCGACTGATAATGTTTAAAATCACTTCTTTGTGGTTGTGTTGGTTACTTCTTGATGGCTGAGTTGTTGACTTGTTTTTGTTGAAATTCTTGGAATTTGGTTTGATCGTCGCCATATAGCTAAATTATTAATTGTCTCTCTCCCTTTGTAACCGATTTGTGCTTAATTTGTGGATAATTATAGCTACTTTATGACAATGTGTGGGCCGTCAATTTGAATTCGCCGATGATCCTTTGTAGCCATGATTGTGGAATTTCACAAAGAACATGTGATGAATTTTTGAGAAACAGACAGTCAAATGTTCTTTGAACTCACATCGTTGAAATAATATTGATGGAAATGAGAGAAATTAGGCAGTATATGTTAGATACATATAACACAGAGTATGGAGGACGAAGGAGCACCAAAATAAAGAAACCGAGGGCCGTAATTAGTTACTTTTCACTCTGACGAGAGAAACTTTAAGAGTACGGTGCCAAATCGATGGCAAAATATACTAGAGCTCCATGCAACTCATAACCAATATTTGGAATCGTGCAATTAATACAGTCAATTAGATGAATATTAAATGGGGATCTGGAAGATGAGGCGGCCGATCAAACGCTTGTATTTACCCCTGGCGATTTGATAACAAATCCGAGAGTGGCGAGTTGACATGTTGAAGGCGACTCACTGGTACAAGATCCAGTATCTGAGTATTTATAATTGTAAAACAGAACGGACCCTTGAATTATTGATGGACGATGACAGCATAACGGGGGGCAAAATGGCTCCCCCTACCATACTTTCTGCGCTACCTCCGGAACGACAAAAATGCAGAGCTGAAACTCCGTGACTTCATAGTTTGTCATATTGGGATCATTTTGAGCCTATTTGCATAACCCCCGAGCAGAGAATCATGGGTAAATTCAATATGGAGGCCATCTGGGGTACCAGAAAATTTATGTTTTCGTCCTTTTTCTTCAAAATTTCTGCTTTTCTGCGATGAAAAGTGGATAAAAACTATTTTATTTCACATCACATTAATATTTACTAATTTATCATGCAGTTTTGCGGTGAAATTGCATAATAATTTTTTTTAATCTGACCGTAAAATCGACCAAAAAGACTGTTTTTCAAAATGACGTCACTGTGACGTCATCAAAGCGGTCATCGTGGATTTATTTACACTTTCTGGTAGAGCTTGACCCAAGGATATAGTGTGGTAAGTTTCAGCTCCCTAGCTCAAGTGGTAAGAAAAATAATTAAGGGGCCATTTCGGCTCCTCTCCCAGGCTTAGACAGGCCCCCAAAAGCCCAGGACAGATAGGGTTAATGAATGTCGGATTTGATGCTTGTTATGTTATCCTGCAAATAATTGTATATCAAGACGGATGTAAAACAAAAGGTAATCCATTTGGAAGTGTAGTCAGCTTGCTTTCTTTCGATCTATCTAAACAATACAAATCAGGAATAGTACACGTACATGTACAATCTACCAATAGCGCATCGCACAGGCCATTCCACTTAGACGTGCCCTTAATAGCGAAAGCTGATGTTGCCCACTTGGCTATGACGTTTAGGGGAAAACTCGCGATTCGGCGTCAGTCCTATCGAAGAGATCCCTCAACTTTGCACATGGGCGAACTACTATACTCTTCGTATGCTTACTGATTTCAGCTGGGAAAATGAATTCTATAACATTCTTTTTGTCGCTGTATTTAAACCAGATGTAAAACAGAAGCGAAAAGTGATCGGAACATCGACAAATACCGTTTTAAATATTGTATGATGTCATTTCCGGCTGTATGTGCTCGGCCGGAAACCCTGTCCGGACAACTATTTGTCTGGCGACTGGTACAACTGCCTATACTACGGAAATGCACTTAAAAATCAGTTTGAAATTCCTTTGATAGAGATTCCTCTTCCACCGGCTGTACAGACATTTGACAAAAGTTGGGTTCGGAGAGATAGGTCGAACCTCGCGTTTTGCCAAGAACCAGTAAAATATTCCAGTCAGGATGACAAATAATCCGCAAAATGGCACCTACAGCCATCTTCCCACAGCGCATGCTCCATTTCACAGGCTCATTTATCATCCCTGCCTCCAATAGCGGAAGTTGACCTTTACTGCGTTGCTATGACATATTGGGGAAAACCCACGTACGCACGGTTCAGTTTGAATCAGGCCGAACAACTCCTTCAGTTTTGCACATGCGCGAACTACTTTTCATATGCTCTGTCCAAATAAACAGGGAAAATAATCTCCAGATAATTATTTTGAACGCTAGGTCAACAGAGGTATTATGCAGACTTGAAAAGTAATCGAAATGTTCGTCAAACATTTATTTTACTATATCTGATGTCACTTCCGGCGATGTGCGCTCGGCCCCGAATCCAGTCCAAAATTCTGACTGGTGGCTGGGGTATTATTAGACCCCCAGCGAGGTGGTTGACAGACAGCGTAAGTAACGGGAGGGGGTGTGTATTAGTTCCAAAGTGCATCAATCAGTAACACCCTTCTACAAAAAAAAATAATCCTGCATACGGGACTGTGTTGCCTGATTAATTATAAGTCCACGTCATGGCTCAGTGGTTAAGTTTTGTACGCAGTATGTTAGAACAACAGACACGTGGCAGAACATTATATATGTTCGCTGATTGACTAAATCTTCCGGACATTTTGGTTTCTAATGTTTCTCTTTAGAGAGTGTCCTAGTATATCATGATTTATCCCCAGTTGTTTATTGACCAAAAAATAGTTGAAAGCGCAGAACTCTATTAATCAATCACTCTCGTTTATGACCGTTTGTTTGTATTATACACAGAAAATATGTTTAAAAGCAGCCTCAATGATACTAATGAGCTAGAAAATCTGATAGTTACTTGCACAAAACACTGATGTTTGGGAAACAGAGAATGGAGTTGACATGCAGAATAACTTAACAAATTCCTAATGAAGTAGAAAGTGATGCGACTGATGCTGATGTGACAATAAGGCAACATTCACCAAACAATACGTCGAATGAATCGGAAAATCTTTCACATAAAAAGCGAACAGATAATTAGGACCTAATTATATTAACATAAAGGAATATATTGAAACCGTTAGTTCTCTTTATGCACTTCGTAATTTATGCAAAGAAATTTACACCACAATAAACCGGCTGTACAGTGAGTCTATGTACCGATGTGTAAATAAACAAAGTTCTCTGAAATAAATACACGGAAATATGTAAGGAAAACAACAATTATCTAGGGTTTCAAAAAGACGAGTTCCACTATTCCATGCAAGTTATTCATTTGAACCGTCCAACCGTCTGCGTAGGGCAGAGATACTAGTCCAGGATGGGTCACCTCGGCGTGGGATTCGAACACGTGGCCCTAATAGTATGGCTCAACGACGTCAGCAGTACCACTCAACCACTAAGTTAAACCGTAGGAGAGCAAGTGAATGTACGCTAGACGTAAAAAGCGTCCAACTTGTCCATTAAAAAAATGTCCGCTTCCATGTTTCAAATAGTCTGTTTCACATAAGCACCAAATTTGAAAAAAAACATAGTATACATAAACATAATGCTAGTTTCCTGCAAGAGAGAAACCCTCAACAGTTCTCAGCGATGCCGTGAAGACATCATGATTTTCTAAATATCAAATCCGTTGTGGACTTTCGTTGTGGATGTTCATATGAACATCATATCGGTGAAGACTGAAGGTGGGTGGATATCATTAGGTCTGTTAGGCCTGATGATTCTGGATCGATCGCCTGTACCCGGGTTAATTTGAAATATATTAATTAATTTTACAGTTTGAAGAACCTGGGTGTGTGTGGATGAACCGTGTTCACAAGAGCATGGAGGAGTGCTTTCACTTCTTGAATTCAGTTTTTTTTATCCGTTGACTGATTTATTATGCAGATTTGGAACAGTCGGAGATGAATATTGTGTCCCCAAGAATACCCATTATACGTTAGCCATTATGTTATGAAGGATTGTGGCTGCTGCACAATCGGTATATCGACTTATCTAGCAAAACAAATCATTTTGCATTACATTCTACCGCATGGCAGTGCGGAATATAAACAAAGGGAACCGGCTGGTAATTCCCTTGTAAAGCAGGAGGCATTGGATTGGCTTTTCCTTACTTTCTCAAACCCATGTACATGATAAATTAGTGAATACACTGTGTAACGTTGGCAAAATTCGTATCGTTCTATGTGTCTTTCCTGATCAGGCAATATAAGCTGCAGTCAACTGGACAAGTCAGCAATGATTGGTCATCATATCTGTTGAAGGTGAAGTAAATATCTTCTGCGACTAATCTCAGACGAGTGGCTTGGAAGAAGCTGTGTGTGTGGTTTATATCAAGGTATCATACGAGGTTCGTATATATTCCTGTTTTACATATCCATTGACCATTTTAACTGACACCATATGATAAAGTATGTTCATTTTAAATTGGGGCTGGAAACGCGCGCGTACAACAACTGAATTGTACGAAATAACGGCAATTTATCCATCATGGTGTATCATTTCACATATCACTTTCATATAACTTTTTTAAATAACCTGCGTATTAAATACATGAGTATAATCTGTTATTCAATATTCAGCCGTCGTCCATTAAAGAATTTTCGCGTCCATAATCTACAAAAACAACAACAATCAAACAGACCCGACTGCGTTCTACTATCCATGTTATCTTTGCGTTCCGTTCCGTTTGCGTTCTTTTGAAATGTTTTAGAACAGGAACGATGAGCGACAAAATCTTAACGGGCTGAATTGATAACAGAACGAAACGGAACATGAACGGAGACCGAAAACCGATGACCGTTGAACGATGAACGATGTGAGAAGTTCGCTGAATGATGACCGGTAAATGAGAATCATTGTCCGATGAACGAAGACCGAACCGACATAGACTATTTGACTGTTCGTTGCTGTGGTCTATTTTGTCTTTTTTTTGTACTGTACCAAGTAATGTCTTTATATTATTTCCATCCCAAAATAGAGTTTACGTCTATCTCTATATCATTGGACGTGGATTTAGGATTTGTGAGTAGAGACGCAGGTCTATATGGTGAGGTAGAGGGTGACATATCTTTAGATTCTTATGAAAAAATTCGATTTCCCCTTTCCCCACAATTTTGGTCTTTGGTATTATATAGGAAACAATTTATGGATCCTTTATTGTATATTTTATGGAAAAAGGTCGAGTAGGTAGTACGCTATATGGCTGATAAATATTGGACATTAAACGGTCTAGTTTGAAAGTATTAAACCTCACAATATACATACCAAATTCACATGGACTCGGTATGAGTTATTGGATATATTTTCTGTCGAATATTCACATGGAAATATGGATTTAAACTCCGCGTTGTTAACGCACAGTTCGACTGCCCACCGACATCAACAACTTTTCATTGGTGGCGACTTGCCGAGGCCAGCCTCTTGAACAATCTTTAAGCTGTCGTTTATAGACAGTCGCCCTATTGCATGTATAAGTTGAACGCGTCTTTAATATAGCACACAGATTTCAGAACGACTGAAACATGGTAACGCGTTTAATTGCGAACGAAACGGCGAGCGGTACGGCGAACGGAACGACGAACTGAACGATAAACGGAACGGTGAATGGTACGACGAACGGAACGATGAACGGTACGACGAACAGAACGATGAACGTTACGGTGAACGGAACGGTGAACGGCACGACGAACAGAACGATGAACGGTACGGCGAACGGAACGATACGGTGAGCGGAATGGTGAACGGTACGGCGAACGGAACGATGAACGGGACGACGAATGGAACGGTGAAAGGTACAACGAACTGAACGATGAAGGATCGAAGTAACAAATAACCGCCGACCATTGAACAAAATCCGTTGACCGAAGATCGTAGAACGAAGACCGAAGAGCGAAGACATATGAACAAAGCCGGCTGACTGTTGAGAGCCAACGAAACGAACGATGACTGATGAACGGAGCGGAACGGAGAATGAGGAACTTTGAGCAATAACTGAACGAAACGAAAATGAACTGAAAGCAAAAGCCGCAAAAATATGAATGAAGGATAGAAATTGGGTCTGTAGTATATACATGTACAACATAGGTTAGTTTTCTGCAAGAGGGAAATGGGCAACATTTTTCAATGATGGCAACAAGACATCATGATGTTCCAAATATCAAATCTGGACCTGGCTCGAGGTTAAACTGAATTAGACACAAGTAATAGACGTAACACCAAAGATATTACATGTTGCACGCGTACTTTGCTATCAACATGCAAAATGTGTCGCCATATTTGAGAAACGTCGAGTGGGGGCTTTTGTTGGCATAGCCCTGTTTCACAAGTTTAAGCTTCAGCAATAATGTGTTGTGACGCAAATTGATATCGTCACCTTTTACGCAGGTGCAAGAGAATTTTTGTTCTGGAAAACGTCACTCGGTCTTTCTGTTGAAGTTGATTCGAAAAGACTCTTCAATAGGCTTTTAGTCATATACCCAATGATGTTTCAATGACGCCATCTTGTTTGAAACACCTGTAATTTCGATATACGGAACTTTTTTAACACCACTGTAGTTAGAGGAGACAAGACTAGTTCCGCCCTCAATACTTTTGCTAATACATGTACGATGTATCGTTTCTTTAGTAACCTAATTAGGATTCACATCGCATACTCCTTCGCGCCCGTTTGAACTGAAAGATTTTTCAGAAATTTTATGTTGAATTAACATTAAAATAAAAAATTAAAATAAAATTTTGCAATCTTTGCTGTACAGTTTACAAATAAATTACTGAAAACCTTTCTGCACCTAATAATTCAATTACGGTAAAATTTGAAGAATTTTTTTCTGTATGGTTGATGTGATTAGTGATATTGCCATGCTGGAATCATAATGATTACGTTGACATGCAGTTGATTTAGAGCTATAACTAAATATATCTTACATTTTAGGGAAATGGGGCCGCTTGGTACGAAATTCGCGGGTCAGATACTGATGGTCTTCCCAAGTTTCATTCTGTGCAATATTCCAACCCTGGCAACTGCTCAAGATAGCAACGGCACGGACATCTACGATTATCAGGAAGACATGGAAGATTCGCTACCATTACACAGCAAAGTCATCTATGGAATTGTTATACCATTCATGGTGATCACATGTGTAAGTGGAAACATTCTCACCATCATTTCATATCGTCAAGATCGCAAACTTCGAACAGTTCACAACAAATACCTGCTGAGTTTGGCAGCATCTGACCTATTCGTCGGCTGTATAAGTATGCCGTTTTATGCAGTTTATACCCTTATGGACTATACCTGGCCGTTTGGCGTGGTGTTCTGTAAAATGTACTCCAGTATAGACTTCCTGGCCTGTCTACAGTCAGTATTTGTTATCATATTGGTCAGTTACGACAGGTGCATGCTGGTTAAACAAGGGGTAGACTACTCCAGGAAACAGACTGCGCATGTCGCCAAAGTCCGTATACTCGTGTCATGGTTTGTCGCATTCCTCATCTACGTACCTGCAATCATAAGCTGGGATTACATACGTGGGTATAGTACCGTTGAGGAGGAAGACTGCGATGTGGAGTTCCACGATAATCTTCCTTTCACAATGACGACAGCTGTGATCGAATTCCTTATACCTTTGATTTTGATATCCTCACTAAATCTCTACCTTTACGTACTCATTCGCAAACGTTCACGAAGTCAGGTATCATCCAAAGTAATTCAACCGAGTATCGCAACAGTCATGAAGACTTCATCGCAAGTTGGAGCTACTTCGAAGCAGATATCAACCGAGAAAGAAAACGTTAGTAAGAGGAGACATAGTATAACACTGAGACGAGAAATGAAGGCGGCCAGATCTTTGGCCATTTTGGTCGGTGTATTCACAGTCTGCTGGACTCCGTACACCGTCTGTTCTGTGATATTGGCAATCTGTGACGATTGCGTCAATGCAAATCTTTACGAAGCTTTCAGTTGGCTACTGTGGGCTAATTCTAATCTGAATCCGTTTTTGTATGCTCTCAATAGTGAGCGTTTTAGAAACAATTTCATACGTCTTCTCCATCTTCGAAGGTTTTGCGGGCTGTCAAACAAGGTCGGGCCCATTGGAGGCCAGACAGAGGACACAATGTGAATTTGTACTGCTGTTATAACCAGGACAATCAGAGGCTTAGCGGAACGTCCTTACTGAAATGTCAAATATTTCAGTTCATATTTTTCCGAAGAAAAACGAAATTTCTGTGGTTTTTAGCCTTCTCTAAATAGATGTGATTGATGTACATTTGTCGGAATCACTGCAGTGACATTTCATATATTGTGAAGCTAGACTGGTGAAACAAATAATATCGACAATAACTTCTCACTTGTACACAATTGTCGACCCAGAGACAGCGACAACAATTGAATAATTATGTGTGTTGTTTAGTTTTTGGAAGAAAAATCTGGCACAACAGACAATCAAAATGCTCTAACTTGGTGATAATGTGGGGAAGTAATGCTAAATATTCATGACTTGAAGAAGTTCAGAAGAAATACCGCTACTGTACATTCATGTTGCTGCCAATGCAAGCGAGTTTTCAAAGTATTTTTCTTCCTGTATTTTAAGGTATTTCCTTTTTACATTCATTCATTAATGCAGTGTTAGTGATTTATTCCGAAAATACGCCATGACATTGACATACGCTATACAGATAGCCCTACAGGCTCATCATATTTAGACCTATTTCTCTATAAAATGAAGCGGGCATTCTCTCTTGTCGACTGTATGACAAAAGAGATGATTACAATTTCGACATCGTAAACTATCCCTTTCTGAACAGTAATATTCCAGTGGGACCTGCATATGGCGTATACATATCACCCCTAGTAGCATTTGCTAGATCCTGTGTTAAATGTGACGATTTTAATCAACGTCACAAAACATTGTCGCAGAAACTTATAAAACAGGGCTAAACCACCAAGCGCCTCCATTCGAAGTTTCTCAAATTTGGCGATACATATCGCATGCTGATAGCAGAATACGAGCGTAGCGTGCAAGATCTATGGCGTTACGTTTCGTAACTTGTGTCTAATTCCGCTTAACCCGGGGCTAGGGGCCGTATGAACCCATGTACTTCAAGATCCTCGTGGTACTCATATGAACAGACACAATCAAAACGTGACTGAGATACATCATTCTTTTTACAACGAATATTACGGATTAAGAATACTGAACATCATGTCTTGCCGGCATCATTGAAAACTGTTGACCGCTTCTCTCTTGCAGGAAACAAGCCTATGTTTATGTATACTATGATTGTCTTTTTGGATTTGGAGCTAATACTGTTAAATGGAATATGGAATAGGTCTTTGGATTATGGACGCGGATATTCTTTAATGGACAACGGCTGAATTATGAATGACGGATCAGACACTTGTAGTTGCAATGGCGCTTGTAATTCAGAATGGCACCCGTAATCTGACGAAGTCATCCGACCAATAAATATCAAATGTCATAGTGTTTTCATCCGAACTTGCATTATATAAATACTCCCTCATTTCGGCCGTTTTTTTTCTATCTTGCGGTCACATAGTTCATCATTTTCCTTCAGATTGCTTAATAGGGCTGTTGCATCATCGGCCTGAAATATTTGTAACTAATACCGCTCGAGTCAGTTCTAGGGGCCGTGGGGTCCTATCATTCTAGACGTCTACATGTACAGCTACAATAAAAGCGTGACAGAGATACAAATCATCACATAGATCAAGTGGTTCTTTTGATGTTTGCAGTCAGCATATTTGTCTGTGAGGTCATGTGGCATCTTGTCAGTACGCCGGCATCGTTTTCCACCGGTCTTTTAATGTTGAGATTAATTTTATCTCGGCCATGCGGATTATCATTCGGATGAATTGAATAGCACAATATATTACCAGATTTGGTGTTTACCCTGAAGATCCCCAATGTCGATAGTCCTTTAATTTCTTTACACCGAGGATTGTACAACGAATTATATTATAGCGATATCAATCAAAATAAATATACATGCAAATATATTTTTTTCGTTCGTTGTAGATGTCGGTCACAAGTGTAATACATTTCTTCTTTTGACTACAAAATATAGGCAAACATGTTTGCTTGTTCCGCCTTTTCACTGTTATTAGTTGTTGCTTTTTCTGTTTTATTTTTAATTTCAGAAACATGTCATTGGCATCATCAGTGACACGTTTGTTTTGATTCTTCCAAGAGAAGAATGTATCATCCATGTACAGTGGCAACGCGCGGTTGAGTTCGTTCCTTCCAGAGCAGCATTTTCTATTTGATCGCTGTCATTCCTCTTCTGCAGAACGAACAGAGCGTCACATTGATCTCTCTCATTTCGATGGTCAATATCAGATGAATTACATTGAGTGAAACTAGGCACGACGTCCAATAATCATTGAGAACCTTTCGTCGATCAATGCGTTTTGCGTCAATAATGTAAAGGTGCCTACCTTGTGATACTGTTATAAGATCCAACTCTAATGAAATGCGCATTTCATCTCCTCGTCTAATCCAAACGCATGATGTAACATCTGAATTCCAGATCTCCCCACTTATTATCAGGACGCCCAAAAATGTTAATATTACAGAAGGGCCATCATACAGCTCATAATAATCCGTCTAGTCTTTGCTGGACCCAATAAAACGCGATGAATGGCTCCATTTGTGAACCCAGAAGTTTGATACTGTCTCCAGTTTCAGCCACTTGTTCAGGAAGTGGTTGTTTGGACTCCAAATTTTTCAGAGTTTGCGCCATATTGAGTTGTGTTGCGTTTATCGTTTCCAGCTGTTCGGATATCTTCCGTAACCATGCGAGTTACTGTCTTAAATATTCAGTTTTGTTAATCATCTCCACATACAGTAAATTCTCCGAAATATGCAGGCGAGCCGCTACAGTAAAACTGTCGTTGTATGTGGTAAATATTATAGAAAATAAGGACAATACACGTGGGTAGATATATAAGTATAAAACTGGATATTATATTGTCATAACCAGTTTCACTCTTTTAGAGCTTGTCAAATGACGAAGTTAACATGATATTATGGTATCTAAAACGCTAAATATCTCAATTGAGAGGTCTACTCGTATTATTAAATGTTCAATTTTGTGAAGGAAAGCTCGTTTGGGTGCATAACTTAAGCTGATGATGTAATATCGAACGGTTTGTCAACGGATGACAGAATGTAAAAGAACTGGAGAGCCTTCTGCATAGGTCAAACGGTACAGTAACCGTGCCAAACATTAGCGGGAGACTGACCTATCAAACTATCTTACCCATCTCCGTTAACTTTGAACCAATATGCATAACCCGCCAAGCAGAGGATCATGGGTAAATTATAATGGCGGCCATGTTGGGGTGCCAGAAAAGTGATGTTTTCGTCATTTTCCTCAAAATATTTTGATATTCAGCAGATAAAAATGGACACAAACTATTTTATTTCACATTATTATTTGCTAAGTTATGACATTTTTGCGAAGAAAATCACACAAATAAAGAAAAGCTGACGAAAAAATCTACCAAAAATGCCTCCAGATAAATTTGACATCAGAGCAGGCCTCTTGGATTTTTCTACAGTTTCTGGTAGAGCGTGAACCAAAGATATAGTGTAGTAATCTTTATCTCCCTAGTTCAAGGGTTAAAAAAATATTCGAGAGGGGTTGGGGGGTTGGGGGGGGGATCGAGAAGTTATTCACTCCGCCCAGGCCTGGTTATGTCCCCAAAAATACCAGGCCTGATATGGGTAAGGACGCAGTCCTGGTATAATTTTAGGCGTTTCATACCACCACGTAATCTTCAGGACAACTAGTCTACGGAAAGACAAAATTGGTATGGATATTTTAAATGTGAAAATCTTCTGTTTTCAATAAGCTGTTATAGGTGCGCTTTCGGTTATCTTGCTGTAACACTAAACCGTTTAATTTGTTGGCTGGGCTCATAATGAATATACGGTGTGTGTCAACAACACCACAATTATGGATGTAACAGTATCATATAATTACGTATACATTCTTCCGTATTTTGTCCAGAAAATTGAACGTTGGATATATCGATCGCTAACGATGTTTTACGTAAACTCTGTCGATGGAATGATTCATGCTGTGGAATTTAGATGGATATAGAGGGACGCCTCGCATGTATCTGTTTGAGTTTCACATTGCCCTAATCAGTTTTGGAAGCTTGTTATTTGATTCAATGTCAATTCACGGGTTTGATCGGTACATGTATATACATTACAATTATATTGAGATTGGGGGCGTATCTGCTAATTGAGCGGATGCCAGGAAATACTGACCGCTGTATGTACTTGAAGTGGTCAGGAAACACTGACCATTGAAGATAGCTGATGGTTAATACAGTAACTGGTACGAGCGAGAGATTTGTCACATCAGGTCAATTGTATACTTGAATATAAACCTGATTTACGCTGTATGTTATAGAAATGCATAAAAATGAATTGTCTTCTGTTAAATGGATTAGTAAGAGTTTGAATCAGATGAATATTTGTGCGCGGTTATATATTTTGGGGAGATCTAGCAAGCCTGAACGTCTATTTAATATGATAAAGCTATACATGTATATTATTTTAATGAGTGTGGTCAAACAGGCCAGCTCTGTCTGAGTAATGACCAGCGCTCAAGTGTCCATTCCGGTAGTTTCCCTAATTAAGTGTTGGAGTTGTGAGAAACTGAAGTTTAGACCAGGCCGGCCTTAAGTACCTTGTTTACTCAGCTGTATAAAAGTTTGATTTATATTACACTAGGCTAAGGAAACTGGTGATCTAGGTCAACCCAAATGGGCTGACCAAGACAAACAAAAAACCGTCGCGAACAGCAAACAACTGACAAATCAACTCAAAATTTCACCATGCACAGATGCCAAAAACGTTCACGAAAAATACTACACAAAAACATTTGGAATAATACCAGCTTAAAACCCCAGAAAAACTCAAAATAACAAGAGACGAAATTGCACGTGCAAATCACTCGGTCTCCTTTAACAAACGCGATATAGATAATTCTACCACTGGAAACCCCCTATATTAGCGAAGCTGTAGCGGATATATACTTCACTGGATACGAAGGAAAAGCTTATAATTCAAATGGAACATCGCTATGAAATATCTTTATATTACACCGCTCAAGCCGGTGCCAGGGTTATGTCATTCTACACGTTCACATGAACATCTACAAAAAAGCGTGACTGGGATACAAATCATCACAGGGATCCCTGTTTCTTGTGATGTTTTTAGAAATATACAGTCAGTGTATTTGTCTGTGGGATCACATTACTTCTTACCAGTACGCCGGCATCGTTTTTCACCACCATGTTAATTATAATTGCGTTTGATTATATTTGGAATTATACTTTCACAATAATGACAGGGCTTTCTCTCACGTCGAATCTACGGCAAGAGAAACATATCTAACCAGTCATTTATGTCGACACATGCGCAAAACAATGCCAAGACAGACGTTAGATTCTTGGTATGTGCTTTAGAATAGGTTTACCAGAAGACTATTCTGTGAAGTCATGTGACGCAGTCAGTATGTCGCCACCTCTTCCCACTTCCCTTATATGTGTTGTAATTGTAAAGTTTTAACCGATGGATATGTTAGCCTTTCTAATTAAGAAACCGAGGGCAACAAAGGCGAGAGAACAGACCGCAAATGTTAAATAAATGACCCCTTAAACCAGTGTAACCATCTCATATTATAAGGAAAACAAACATGTGTTATTTCACATTTTCAGACGAGACAATGACGTCAAGCAAAATTCAATTCGTATTAAAACTTGAAAAACAGCCTGCTGTTTGGATCCATTTAAAACTATGAATAGAATGTTACCTTTTTATCACTGGAGATCTACCTTTGATTGTGCATAAATTCTCAAAACTTAATCAGCAGACAAATGTTAGCTCTGTGTATTATCAGCAATCATCAGACGATCATTTGAATTCTTGTCAGGACGACGGCTTCGTTTTGCACCAACGTTATATGTGTTGCGTCTGATTTGGTCGTACACCAAAACCGCCACTGAGGCTTAGCTATGCAATATGTGACATGAAAGGTAATCATAATGCTTACTATATAACAGCTATATAAAAGCTGTCTTGGATACAGCTGGGGCGTACTAGCGGAGGAGGTGGGTTAACAAACTAGTAGCAGAGGTGGTGAAAGCAATGTTATTCCATGAACAGTCACCCAGCAAAGACCACATACATGTACGGGAGCATATGCATACGACTGACATATACGTAGGTCTGTGACGTGGTGACTGTTGATTGGAAGAAAAAGGGGTGACCTAATAACCTCTGTTAATTGACCGGACACCAAAGACAGTCCAGCGGCATAGAACAACCTTTTCCTTTTTTGACTAGAGTTACATCGAATAGACCGTGCTCACAGCCTCTATTAAGCTTAAAACATAAATTAATACGTACAGATTTTTTTTGGAAGACTATATTTCAGAAGGACCTGCATACGGCGCATACATATCTCGCCTGGTAGCATTTGTTATATCCAGTGCTAATTGTGACAATTATAATTGTCGTCAAAGAACATTATTGCAGAAACTTGTCAAATAAAGCTATACTACCAAACGCCTCCGTTCAATTTTCTCAAATTCTATGATAAATATCATTAACCTAATATGTCCTGGGCGATTTGAGGTGTACCGCAGCTGAGGGGAGGGGCGGAAAGTGCTCTCATATATATTTTCATTATCGCTAAGGCTAGAGAGCTTATCACTCTATGACTTTGGGTCAAGCTCTACAAAAAAAATGCAAACAAACTCGAAGATGGCCGCCATGATGACGTCATTTTCAAAAAGATCATTTTTTGAACGATTTTTCAGTCAGAATCTTCGAATATTTTATTTTTGTTTTTTCTTATGAAAAACTGCGTGATAAATTATTAAATAATAATCTGATATGATATAAAATAGGTTTCACTCATTTTTCCATGCAGGTAAGCAAATAAATTGAAGAAATCTGACGAAAACATAACTGTTCTGATACCCACATGGCCGCCATTTTGAATTTACCCAGATCCTCTGCTGGGGGTGGGGGGGGGGTTCATTCAAATAGACTTACAGGGGACTCCAATATGATAATATAGAAAATCACAGCTTTCATTTTTTGTCGTTCCGGAGGTAGGAGCAAAAAAAAGGGGGGGGGGCGGAAATCCCCCCCCCCCCTTCCGGGCCAGGTACGGTTAAATACGATCGTAGAGCGCAACATCTCTGGGGCTATGTTCCGTAACTTGTGCCCAATTCCGTTTAACCTGGAGCTAGGGGCCCATTGAACATCATGTGTTTTACAGCCACAAGAACAATCACTATTAAAGATTCAAATAGACTGAGATACATTATACTCTCTAGAAAATAATATAGAAAATGGAAATTCACTTTCCGTAAAGTAGGATACTTTTCTGTGATAAGATTTCTATTTGAAGAATATCGTGATATCTTCCGGGCCAGGTACGGTTAAATACGATCGTAGAGCGCAACATCTCTGGGGCTATGTTCCGTAACTTGTGCCCAATTCCGTTTAACCTGGAGCTAGGGGCCCTTTGAACATCATGTGCTTTACAGCCACAAGAACAATCACTATTAAAGGGAGACTGAGATACATTATACTCTAGAAAACGACTTGGAAATTCACTTGGGTAAAGAATACTTTTCTGTGATAAGATTTCTATTTGAAGAATATCGTGATATCTTTTTTTTAAATTTCATTTACGCCAGAAATGGACGAATGGTTAGAAATTAGAAACTGTCAGATCAATAAGGTATTTCGATTATTGAAATTCGTTTGTGAATAACGGTTGAAATGAAATATCGGATCTACTCGCCTACAATATAACTATTTATGTCCCCGACGGCACCGTTATTGGGTATATGTAAATTTACTCTTTTCTGCTTTTATAGGAAATTTGCCGAAGTCTACAGTGTTCTGAAAGGCGTATGCTAGTGGATGACGATTGTGAGTATCTGCTCTCGTCCACAGCAGGACTAGGATTTCGCTTGTCTCTAATAGTTCGTCCAAATAACGCAACTCTGAATTTACGAGAACATGACATCATAAACGAATACGTCAAAGAACTGAGAGCCATTTTACAGCCGTTCAAACCTACCATATTCAAATATTTAGAGATACGCATGTTCGACGAAAATGTGTACGTAAATCTTCCTGTTCATAAACCTGAAATCGCAAAGATTTTTCATAATCAGTCTGAAGTGACAATGATTTCAGTAATAGCTGAGGTGGTAACAATGTCAGGCCGAAGTGTAAAGGATATGGAAGAAACTCTAAAAGAAATCCTTTATCTTCCTTTGATTTACTCCGATGGCGACAACAATACTGTTACTTTGTTTTCGGCTCCCGTGCCTTGTTCATGGAGCGATGACTGGACGAACGATTACTATCTTACAAGTGAGCACAGAGTAGAGGATAACTCGGTCCTTCTTCACAAAGATTGCGAAATACATCAGTGTTTGAATTCTATATACGATTCTCCGCGTGTGGAACAAATTCTTGATTGTGCCTTCGTGGAATATAATCTGACAGTAGCTAACTTTACATACAACTCTAAGTCCGTAACAGTGGAATATGACAACCATACCATTTATCTGAACGAGTCTATACTTTTGTTTTGCGGACAGACGTTGAAGATCTGCTCTGATGTCGTGGTCTTCATCAAGAATGTCCTCATGGAGAAATTTGTCCAATCTCGGACGAGAATATTTTACCGAGGGACAAGAGATAACATAACGATGGCTATAGTATCTTCGGTGTGCATCAGTTTATCGCTCGTTGGGCTCTTCGTCACATTCCTTATATACTGTTTCGTGCCTTCTCTTCGGACGGTGCCAGGTAAAAATACAATGGCGCTTATTTTTCATTTGTTCTTTGCTCAGCTCGTCTTTCTAATCGGAACCAGTTGGAGAGATACTTCGGTTCTGTGTCGAGGTATAGGAGCTCTGATTCACTATCTCTGGCTGGTGTCGTTTGCATGGATGGCAATATCTGCTCACCACATGCAAAAGGTCTTCACTAATATGGTTATTGCGCGTGATGCCTCGGGTAAATCAAAGCAAATAGTTCGTTACATCCTCATTTGTAATCTCTCTCCCATTGTAATCGTCTTATCTGGTATGATCTATCATCTCTCAAAGTCAGAGGGCTCTGATATAGGCTATGGAGGCGATATTTGTTTCTTGAAAGGCTCTAACATGCTTTTGATTTTCTTCATCGCGCCGCTGGGATTGATGCTTCTCTATAATATGTTTTGCTTTGTGCGTACTATTCTTGCGATAAGGAATGTTCCAGATATGAAAGAAGCCTCAAATAAATCAAACAGACAACACGTACTTGTATATATCAAGTTATCGCTCCTCTTTGGACTCACTTGGGTAATCGGTATCATCGCCGCCATTTTTCAGTCAGATGTTCTCTGGTACGTGTTCGTTGTCCTGATCGGAAACCAGGGTCTACTGATCTTTATAGCCTATTGTGTCAACAGTAGAACGTGGAAACTATTGAAGGCAAACTGGGGATTGAAGGACAGAGGCACTAACAATATGGCAACTAGTGATCATAGGTCCGCACAGACGTTTTCGACAAAACTGTAAGCGTCTGGTCCGTCATTCGTTAGTCAGCCGTCGTCCATTAATTCCGCGTCCAAAATCCAAAGACCTATTCCGTATTCCATATAACAGCATTATCACCAAATTCAAAACAACAATCATAGTATACATAAACATAGGCTAGTTTTCTGCAAGAGAGAAGCGGTCAACAGTTTTCAATGATGCCGGCAAGACGACATGATGTTCCAAACTTATCAAATCCGTATCACTGATTTGATTGCGCTTGTTCATATGAACCCCATGAGGATCTTGAAGTACATAGGTGTATACGACCCCTAGCCTCGGGTTAAGCGGATTTAGCCACAAGTTACAAAAAGTAACGCCATAGACCTTGCACGCTATGCTCGTATTTTGCTATCAGCACGCGATATGTATCGCCAAATTAGAGAAGCTTTGAGTGTGGGCGCCTGGTGTTATAGCCCTGTTCTATAAGTTTCTGCAATAATGTTTTGGCGTTGAATAAACTCGTCACATTTAACAGAGGATCTAGCAAATGCTACTAGGCGAGATATGTATACACCGTATACAGGTCCCACTGAAATATTGCTGTCCAGAATAGGATAGTTTACGATGTCAAAATTGTAATCATCTCTTTTGTCATCAAGTCGTCGAAATGAGAGGCCCGCTTTATTTTCTATAGAGATATAGGTCTAAGTCTGAAGTGCCGTTAGGGCTATCTGAAGAAAATGATGTGCCGTTAGGGCTCGCTGTAACGGCAAGCGAATTGGCGGGAATCCTAAGGAATTGTTGTTTCTTAAATTCAGAGATTTATATGAATCGTTCACTCAACACGGTTCCGTGGAGATGGATTCAATCATTTTCAAGGCCTTAATCGTAGTCTTTGTGGTTAGCTGTCAGTTCCATTGCAGCGTTTCAGTTATGTCTGTGAACTTTATCATGTTTGCCGTTCTTCAATCTCAAACACCAGTTCGCCGCATCGCATAAATTATCAGTCCTATTGCAAGCGTCTTACGGTGCCGTGCCCAAGCGAATCCATTGACGAGCCGTTTGCTCGGTAACACATGCATAGTTGACAGGATCTTCAACCTATCAATGCTCTGACGTAATGTGATAGTTCATATTGATTTCGGCAAAAATAACTTGCACGTTTTGCGGATATATTGTGCCTTGTATATAGAATCTCTGAAATGAATACACGGATAGCCGTGACTTGATATTATTCACCCCCACCAGCGAAATGCTCAGTGGCATATAATTAATCGTCACTACCGTTATATGAATATTCCTTTTTGAAACTAAATACAATTGAATAACAACGCTGTACAGCGAATGTATAGTTAACAGCGTCACTTGTATTCAATATCACCGTTATACAGCACATGTATAGTTAACAGCGTCACTTGTATTCCATATCAACGTTATACAGCACATGTATAGTTAACAGTGTCACTTGTATTCAATATCAACGTTGTAAAGCATACTGTAGTTAACAGTGTCACTTGTATTCAATATCAACGTTGTACAGCACATGTATAGTTAACCGTGTCACTTGTATTCCATATCAACGTTGTACAGCACATGTATAGTTAACAGTGTCACTTGTATTCAATATCAACGTTGTACAGCGAATGCATAGTTAACAGTGTCACTTGTATTCAATATCAACGTTGTACAGCACATGTATAGTTAATAGTGTCACTTGTATTCAATATCAACGTTGTACACCATACTGTAGTTAACTGTCACTTGTATCACGATTTCTTGATATTAATGATAATATTCGTGTTGTCAGTCAATTGATGTGATGTATTAGAATGTTACCCTTCATCCTATGTTCATTCCGCTGCTATTTACAAAGACAGGAAGGTTAAACTGGTAGAAATATCGGAGGGTTTTCCTTGATAGATGGTTTCCCCTTTTGTCATGCCGGTTCCAATGGCTGTTCCACTGGAGTGTGAAATAGATACATCACGGTCTACATATGTCTCCGTGAAAGTACAGTAGATGTACTGGTTTTGTGTCTTTTGTCAAAGGGTGAATAAAATGATCAAGAGTAAGGATTCAGCTTATACGATTCTCAATCCTATACCGCTCCCCTCTCCCTCCAACCTCGATCGGAGCACCAGCCTCGATAGCGAGATGTGTACTTCTCCTGTCTAGATAAGTTCACCTTCGACGACGTGTCTCAGACATCTTTTCATGCGATTAGTTGCATGCTACAACTCGGGGGATTCCCCCGTCGAGTCGTTACTGCAATCGCACCGTGAGAATGAACCTGAAACAACGTAGACACTATACGGAATATAAACCGTATACAAACATCCATGGTTTCACAAATCAAAACATGTTAATATATCTGATATAGCGGTGTAAATTAACACTGTGCATGTATGACAAATCAAACGAAAACTGTGTAATTTTTTTACACAGTTGGTGCACGTAAAGATTCTTGTACTATTTTAGAGGTATATATATTTCGAATATATTGAGTCAGTTGTTCAAAATGGTACAACGTTTACATACCGACACATTAATATTTATTGGCACTAAAAGCTCTCTCCCGTATTAACAGTATTGCGACAATTCTACAACTAAATATCAGACTTTGTAGCATATTGGGGTTGATCTGTCAAGGAGAAAAGACAAGCACTTAACAAAAAACAAATGCTCGCACAAGCAAAATTTAAAAATAATCCACAATCCAAGTAAATTGTTAATAACACTTTCGCAATGTTAACCCATTGACATTTAATGAATCCATGAGCTGTGATTCCAAAACAGATGTTTTGACTTATCTAACTGATAAAAATACTACATTGAAGAAACAGAAGCTCAACAGCACCAAGAGTGCATGGTCAACAAATAAACACACCAGCACATCAACATTACAAAGTCAGCAAACATATACGAGACCTTGAAATAAAATTCTCCATTTTCCCATTTCACAAATACAAGCGTCCACACCGTCTTTCAATATTCAGCCGTCGCCCATGAACGAATTTCTATTTTCATATTCCAAACACCTATTTCATATAACAGCATTATCTCCAAATCAAAATAGCAAACATAGGCCACTATCCTACAAGAGAGAAGCGGTAAATATTCTTTAATAATTTCGTCAAGACATCATGATGGTCCGCTCATCAGTAGTCAGTATGGGTTAATAATAACCATATGATTTTCGTTGTAAAGTCGTTATCTAGAGAATGTTGTATCTCAGTCACGCTATGATTGTGACTGTTCATACAGGTCATATGTTCGGGTTATGCGAAATAATACACAAGTTACGAATCCTAACGCTATAGCTCTTGCACGCTACTCTCGTATTTTGCTATCATCATGCAACAATTATCGCCAAATTTGAGAAACATTGAGTGGAGGCGTTTGCAAAATACCAGACGAGATATGATACGCCACATGCAGATTCCACTGGAATATTACTGTCCAGAAAGCGATAGTTAACAAGGCTGAAATTGTAATCATCTCTCTTGTCGTGAAGTCGACGAGAGAGAAGGCCCGCTTCATATTTAAAGAGATGTAGATCTAAGTATGGTATGTCGTTAGAGCTATCTACTTTCCTTCAAATCAGTGAAGGTGGATATATATATATAATTACAACGCATATAAGGGAAGTGAGAAGAGGTGCCGACATACTGAGAGAGCTACATGACTTCACAGTATAGTATTCTGGTTAACCTATTCTAAAGCACATACCAAGAATCTAATGATTAGTGATATGTGTTGTATCTCAGGTACGCTTCTATTGTACCTGTTCATGTGGCAACTTGGATGACATGACCACACGGCCCCTAGTACCGGCAGAAGCGGTATTAGATACAAATCTAGAGAGCTATGATGGAAATGCTCCGACAACTCGTATATTGGTAATTGGTGAGCTGTGTCGCTGTGACAACTCGTACACTGGGGACTGATGAGCTGTGTCGTCGTCAGTTGCGTCATTTTTATAGCAGGTATCCACAGCAAGAAGATCCTCTATATAACGCTTGGTGAAAGAGAAGGAACGGGCTTAGAAATTATCGGTTTTTGAAAGCGTCTGCATTTTGTCGCTTTCATAAGAGAACATGAAAAGGTCACAATTAGTACACATTGGAATACCTATATGCTATATCGTGTTGCCAAATTTCACCTAGACATTATTATTGAAAAGTTCAAACAACTCTATAAACAAAGAAACTCCCCATGAATGACATCCTTTGTATGTAGTAGAGAAAAGCTTTATGTCTTCCGGAATTAATTTATCGTCGATCATTTTTCTTGAACATCGATACTATTAATGAACTAAGACGGTCCATAATGTCCTGATGAGGTAGTGTAGTATAGAGAGTCGAGAAATCCCGCGCGGATACGTATCTGTACGGCATGTTCCCTTTCGCGTCAAGATATCCACATACATTTAACGTCAGAATTTTTTAGAAACAGTGGCACAATACATTTCCCCAAATTCTTTGACCTCAGGATAGGCCCTCATCAACGGAATTGAAAGAAACTTGGTGGTGCATTTACTGATCAGGAGTGCTTGCGGCACAATACTTCGGCTTACATGATCTCCTTACGAGTATGTATACGCCGTTTATGCTAATTGCTAAAATTGTTAGCTTATCGCCAGTTACACAACAAATTGAGTATGAAGGGCCATCCCTGACCGGCTTCGGTATTCACCAACATGGTGTTTCACGTTGTAGCTGGGACTGTGCCAATGCAGTCTTCAAGATTGTATTTTACAGGTATGTTAACGTACAGCATGTTGCTCATACGTTATATTGTAAATGCTAAACGTCTTTGTACTTTCATAATACACGACTCTGCTAGACGTAATCATTTTCTAGGCGTTGTTGTAACAACATAAATACTAGAATCTGGAATATAAATACTAAAATATAGAATAACATAGCATAACTGTAAATGCATCATTGTAGCCCTGTCATTGGCTATTGATTCACCAATACGGTGTTTCACGTTGTAGCTGGGACCGTACCAATACAGTTTTCACGATTGTATTTTACAGGTGCTCGACACAGAATATTCTCCATAATCGGGTGTGTGTCGTATTTTTCCGTTCTAGAACAGTCTCCCGTGAGAAGTTCACCATATCATCCTAAGATATCGCCGTAACTTGGCGATGATCTGGACCTGTCGATTAAAATACAAGCAATCAATGAGAGAACATGCTCCATAAACCCCATATTGGGTGGTGCGGGTTCCCCTTCTCCCACCCGGCATGGGACATCTACACTACAAGCATGAAGTACATTGACACAATTATTCCTGACAAGTACGAGTTCGTGGTTCGTATGATGCCTTCGAGTACAATGCATGATTTTATACGAATTGTCGTCACATTACGTCATTATATGTTCCCAACCTCGTTGAAGTTTCCGTCAATCGGTACGAGTTCATCCAATCATTGTCGAAAATATTCTCCATGTCTTCTTTTCGTGCCTGTCTGAAGTAGACATTAACTGGACTAATTTCTGCATACACCTGAAATTTCAATTCTGAGCATCGGGAGCTTATATCTGATGCAAGGTCTGACACATGGGCAACAGTGTTCACACACGGCACATCAACTCCCTCTCCTCTGGGAGCGCAGAGATATAAAGACCTGCTAAACCATATGAGCCAATCATTCAGGTTTACAAGGGCAGGGAAATGTCCAGGGAAATATCCAATCTGTTTACAGAGATTGGCAAGAATATACACTCAGTCGTCCGGCTAGAAGAAAAACTGGGGTTTCCATTCGCGGGATTGTATGGGATTGACTGAGAAAAACTGGACAGGAGGCCCTAGAAGAGGGTCTAACGCTTTTTCAAGCAATTGGTAATATGGTTTAGATATTACCCCATCAGCATCACATAATATGTTGTATTTCACTTATAAGATAAGTATACAGTGTCTTGATATAAAACGCGGGCCTTCTGTTGACAATGAACAAATGAAACATAGGTGCTATGTGTGTGGGATAGATCGTTTGTCGACAATGATACGCAACAGCAACAAATATATTTGACAAATTCGTCTGTCGGTTATTAAATCCTGCGACTTGATGCAAAACAATTCAGTTTGGTCTCCTATCACTGGGTGAAATGTACTGGTTTCCAAAAATGCGGATTCTTGGCGGAAACCAGTTGGAAACTGTAACACCCCATTTCCAGCCTGTTTCCGTGATGCGGAAACCAGTGGAAACAGGTGTTTTTGTTTCCGCCAAGAATCCGGTGCACGGAAATTGGACAGAAACCTGTTGTTAAATTTCCGCCCAAATTACGCTTCACCGGAAACGGGTGGGAAATTGATGTTAGTTTCCGCTCTGTTTCCAATGCATCGGAAATGGAGCGGAAATGGACCGGAAACTGCAATCAAGTTTCTAGCCTGTTTCCGGTTGCGCAGAAACAGGTCGGAAACTGACATAGGTTTCCGCTAAGATTCCGGTGCACGGAGACTGGACGGAAAGCTGTCCTTAAATTTCCGCCCAGATTACGCTTCAGCGGAAACGGGTGGGAAACTGATGTTAGTTTCCGCTCTGTTTCCAATGCATCGGAAATGGACCGGAAACTGCTATCAAGTTTCTAGCCTGTTTCCGGTTGCGCAGAAACAGGTCGGAAACTGACATAGGTTTCCGCTAAGATTCCGGTGCACGGAGACTGGACGGAAAGCTGTCCTTAAATTTCCGCCCAGATTACGCTTCAGCGGAAACGGGTGGGAAACTGATGTTAGTTTCCGCTCTGTTTCCAATGCATCGGAAATGGACTGAAAACTGGTGCTGGAGTTTCAGACCTGTTTCCGCTCGAGCAGAAACAGCTCGGAAACCAAGGCGAGTTTCCCCCATGTTTCCAATCCAGCGGAAATAGACTGGAAACTGCTATTCAAGTTTCCAGCCGGTTTCCGCTTGAGTAGAAACAGATCAGAAACTGACCTAGGTTTCCGCCCAGATTCCGGTACATGGAAACTGGACAAAAACTGATGTCAGTTTCTGCTCTGTTTCCAATGCAGCGGAAATGGACCGGAAACTGCTATTAAGTTTCTAGCCTGTTTCCGGTTGCGCAGAAACAGGTCGGAAACTGACATACGTTTCCGCTAAGATTCCGGTGCACGGAGACTGGATGGAAAGCTGTCCTTTACAACGAACAATATACCAAGAAGTTCTACAAGAGCATCAGAGGAGCAGTTTTGAGCGCACGTCAATTAAGGAACTAGAGGTTCCGCTTTGACCCTTGGGTTGCCGCTCCGGCATGAAGCCTATGCTGGTTGTTTTTTTAAGCAAAAACATAAGTCTCCCCCAACCTCCCACCTTGCGTTGAGTGGGCACATTATTTAAGGGAAAGTGCTATAAAATTAATGTAGAAATAAGTGTCAAGTAGTTCTCCTGATATCTTGCCGACAAGGTCTGTATATACATGTACAATTAGATGAATGGATGGACGGACAATGGACAAGGATAAATGCACGCACAAACCAAAATCTAATCAAATGAGGGGGCTACTCCAATGAACCTTCCAAGTTTGGTGAAATTCTGTTCAGTAGTTCTCAAGATATCTTGCAGACAAGGCCTGTATATACATGTACATGAAGATGGACGGACGGACGGACGATGGACACGGATGAACGCACACACACACCAAAACCTAATCAAATGAGAGGCTATGCCAATGAAGCTTCCATCTAAGTTTGGTGAAATTCCGTCCAGTAGTTTCAAGATATTTTGCAGACAAGGCCTGTATATACATGTACAAGTAGATGGACAGATACCGAACACGGACGAATGCACGCACACACACCAAAACCTAATCAAATGCGGGGGCTATCCCACTGAAGCTTCTGTCCAAGGTTGGTGAAATTCCGTCCAATAGTTCTCAAGATATCTTGCAGACAAGGCCTGTATATACATGTACAAGTAGATGGATGGACGGACACGGATGAATGCATACACACATACACCAAAACCTAATCAAATGACGGGGCTATCCCACTGAAGCTTCCATCCAAGTTTGGTGAAATTCCGTCCAGTAGTTCTCAAGATATCTTGCAGACAAGGCCTGTATGTACAAGTAGATGGATGGATGGACGGACACCGGGCACGGATGAATGCAGACACACACACCAAAACCTAACCAAATGACGGGGCTATCCCAATGAAGCTTCTATCCAAGTTTGAGGGAATTCCGTCCAGTAGTTCTCAAGATATCTTGCCGACAAGGCCTGTATATACATGTACCAGTAGATGGACAGACGGATGGACACCGGACACGGATGAATGCACACACACACACCAAAACCTAATCAACTGGGGGGCTATCCCAATGAAGCTTCCATCCAAGTTTGGTGAAATTCCATCCAGTTGTTCTCAAGATATCTTGCAGACAAGGCCTGTATATACATGTACCAGTAGATGGACGGACACTGGACACGGATGAATGCACGCCCACACACCAAAACCTAATCAAATGAGGGGGCTATCCCACTGAAGCTTCTATCCAAGTTTGAGGGAATTCCGTTCAGTAGTTCTCAAGATATCTTGCAGACAAGGCCTTATATACATGTACCAGTAGATGGACGGACACCCGACACGGATGAATGCACACACACACACCAAAACCTAATCAAATGGGGGGGGGCTATCCCAATGAAGTTTCCATCCAAGTTTGGTGAAATTCCATCCAGTAGTTCTCAAGATATCTTGCAGACAAGGTAAGGGGACGGACAGACATCCAGACAGACAGACATCCAGACAGACAGACATACATCCAACCAGACAGACAGAACAAACACTAGATGTCTCCCCCCAACTATGTTGACATAACTATTAAATCGATGAGCCATGTGTATATTAGGCCTAATTGTTACCCGTAGGCCCGCTGTTTATTTTGCATAGGCCTATGCCCTACAACATCTGTACATGAATATTGAGTCTGCAATAACGTAGACTCTATTATTATTATTATTTCTAGTTTGTAAATTGAGGTCTTAAGAAAATAAATAAAGACACGATAGACGTTGGACTAATTAGGTAATTTTGTGGCTAACTTTGTTATGATACTGTCCTGTATATGTATTTTAGTCCACTATGCCTGTTAAACTTCCATTGTTTGCCAGAATAATTTCTTAAGGCCTTTGTGCTGGCATCCATTTAGGCACTCAAAATATAACAAAGATACAAGCTTGAGCTCCCATGTGCACAGCAATATTGAAACATATTTCCAAGAAATGCTTCGCCCATGTCGAAGAGATATAAGAAAGCAACACAGTTATGTATTAACTAATCAAATTATTTAACATTTACAGTATAATGGGAAATATATTGAACATTTGTTTTTTAATTCTCCAAAAGTATTTTGGGGATGAATATTAACTATACCTGTCAGATAGGCATTTAAACCAAAGTCATTGTATCAAGCCAGTGACTGCAGTCTATTCAGGAAACATGTCTTTGAAACGTAAATGAGTGGCAGGCTGCCTCTGACAATCTTGACTGGCAGAAACTTTTGTTTGGGGCTTCGAGTATTTGCATACAAATTGGGATCTGGATTCTACAGGTGATCTGCATTTACAAGCCCATTGCATTGATTCCTTCAGTGTTTCCCAGTTCTTTGGCTTTGGAAGAATATTTGCATATGAACTTGGGTGTATGCTTTAGCCTGCAAGACCTTGCCACCCTGTCTGTGACTGAACAGTGGGACTTTCTCCACCACAGATACCATGACCACAAAGGCTGGGCAATTCTATTTGAACAATTTAGGTGTTTTTACTATCAAGTGTGCAAAATGCAATGTCTATGGAGAATTGAAGAAAACAGATTTTCTAAATTGTGAGAATTATCCATCATATCTTTGGTGTTATGCTGTTTTGCAAGGTTTTAATCAAAACAGTCTCTTGTCATATTATACAACTTCGACATGGGCGAGAAATTTTGTGCAAATATATTCTAGTATTACTGCTATAAATGGAAAGAAATGCTTGTCAAGATGAGGTTGCAAGGATGGATGCCAGTACAAAGGAAGCGACAGAACCAGGTGAGTAACCGATAAATTCAAATTTCATTTTCAGGTTTACAGTCTTTCGTTTTTGAGGTGCGCGAATGTGATCGCGCACCACAGCGCGCCTGATTTTATTCTCAGGGGCGTGATAAATCGCGCACGCCGAGAACGGTACAAAAGAACAAAAATATCAACTCCTGTGGTTGTTGTTGTGAGCCGTCAGACGACATGCCGTGTTGAACGGAGAACTCTTTTTTCGTTTGTGGTAGATTTAGTGGCCTGCAGTCAATCGAAAATGCTAACTTGAACTCTAGTCCGGAATCCGTATTTCTCGTGGTTTTCAATATACTGCTCTAAATGACAATTTACGTCAAAAACATTTCCTATCGTACACATACATGATTATCTATAATCTAAAACCAATTTGATTTCTTTTAATTAAATAAATTGTACCATATTACATTGATCGCATTATACTTTATCAAAAATGTGTTTCGGTCCGTTTCCGAGTAAAAATTTGTAACGCACCCAGTTCAGCCGCCATTTTTGATTTTGAACTATAGATATTGATAAAATTGAATTACGCAAATGAACTTTAATTTGGACTGAAATTGGATGATCCTTCTATACAATTTGTTATGGCCACCGGTAAAGGAAATAGTGTACAATTGGCAACTTTTTTAACGTGGAATACAGGCGGGTTGATCGACTATGACACAGAAGATCGATGGTCGAGAGATGCCTTTGTGTGCCAAACACGGAGACAGACTGTTAAAGGTCAACCCAAACGCTCTGAGGTGAAAAATATAAAAAAATAGTCCTTTCGATTCTGAAAATAATGATATTTTTTTCATAATTTTGTGCAGTCTGGTTGGCGAGATATTGCCGTTTGAAAGGTGAAAATCGCTCTCCTGTCAATTCCAGCTGTGACGTCACGGAGGGAAGCCGTCTTGTATTCTCTATGTTAAAGCCGTATACCACAGTCGTAAGTAGCTGCTTATTTCTGGAGATTTTCGGAGTATCGGGACATCATTTGTTAAATATGCCGCGACGTTGTGTAGTGGGAGGTTGCAGTTTTACTACAGATGACGGTGTTGGTATTCATTTGTGGCCTAAAGACGAGAAAATCGCTGCAAATTGGACGAAATTTGTACGCAACACGAGAGTGTGGAAAGAGGGCCTGAGCCAGTACTCGTATAATTTGCTCGGCACATTTTGACAGAAATTAGACATCATTCGATGACATCTACAGCGTAGCAGTTGAATTCGGGTACAAACCAAAACTAAAGAGAACAGCTATTCCAACTATCAAACCTAAGAACAATCAGAATGTGACGGCAAAGAAATCGGACAAGGAGAATCTATCACGGACATCGGCTGAACGAACCTAGCCTGCAAGCGTGGCCTCGGGCAGGGAGACGGCTGTACATGCCCTGCTCGCTCTCGCGTGGCATTTGTTGCTTGAGCGCCTACAGGTTAGACTGGATGAGTCTCTATTTAAAATGATCTTTCATAAATATATATACGCTTGATAAGTAAATAAATAAAAAACACCAATTGGAGTGAATGGCTGTAAATACAGAAGTGATAATAATACTTTTATAATCCCTTGACATTTGAGATTGTGGGAATATCATTCGATTTCAATTTAATTGAGGTAATTTGTCGAAAATTGAGCAAATGTGAATGCCGATCCACTCACCATGGCTTACTTTTCGCCATGAATGTCCAAAGTATTTTTTATCAAACTATATAATTCTGAAATTGGTATTTCATGGGGATTATGGGAAAACAAACAAAATTCAAATCGGACGTATATCAGTAGAGTTATCAACAGTTTACTGTCCATACTGCCGAATCCCGGAGTTTATCCCCTCGAAAAGGCTGCCTCGGTCAGTAACAACAATAACAACACAGATGTGCTCGTTCTTTACATCACAGAATCGTTCTACATTCAATACAGTTTGAAATATATGGACATTTGCTCTTATAGATGACGATAATAAGGTTTCCAGTCAAGTTGCATACCAATCACTATTCAACAAACGACCTCTCCGAATCCTGTCGTCGTCGAGTTCCACGTTGTCAGAGTGGTTGTCACTGTCAGAATCGGAGCCGTACGGCTCAAATTGATAGGGCTGAATTCCGCCGTTGGTCTGCAAACAGCTGTTAATTTGCCCGTCATCATCCTCCTCTATGTCTATTTCATCTTCTTGGCGAAAAATATTTCCATCTAAGCAGCTGATATCGCTCGAATCGACATCTGAACCGGAGCTCTGACTGCACTCGCTTTCCATGTTATCCGCTGTTTTTCTCAGGCAACTTCCCTGCGTGACGTCATCAAGCCAGCTGTGAAAGTGTGAAAAAGCCCACTTTGCTCCCATATTACGTGTGTTTCTGATCAGATTAGAATTTTTTCAATATTTTTTTCATACAAAGTGAAGTATGAACTATGATTTTTAAGGATTTTTAGACCCAAAAAAATCCGTTTGGGTTGATCTTTAAAGGACAAGCCCTGAAAGATATTGACAGATACGTGAGTGGTACAAATTTTGTATCCAAGTATACAGTTAGCAGACATTTCTCGTCTAAAGTAGCTATGCTACATGAATTTCACAAAAGACTTGAATACACTAAAACTATATATTTTATTAATCCTTGGAAGTAGCACAAATTATGGAAAAACATAAATGTCGTCTGATTCAGTTGCATACCGGGGTAGCCACATATATGCAACTCAGTGTATGTAGCCACCACTGAGTTGCACATCCTTACTTGCAGAAACACCAGTAGCGTCGTTTTCTTCGTGGCCAAACATGACAAAATGTACAATTGACTATGGCATTTAACGGGTTGTAAACATGTCAAATATACTTCTCTCCCCCGACACAAAGTATCTGGCTCATTCCTGCAGCGCAAGTGCACGTAAATAGCACCAACTCATGTCACTATCTTCCTATCACGCTCAAATTTTGAAAATGGCCTAAGTGCAGGAAACACTGCAGTGCGCATGCACCGCTAATAACACGAACACTTTACGTATGTCGTAAAGAAGAAAGCGTCATCAGCTCCTGGGGTAACCGAGATGGAACTTGACCACGTGCGTTAGGCCCCGCCCACTAGCTGATGATGCTTTCTTCTTTACGACAAATCGTAAAGTGTTCGTGTTATTATCGGTGCATGCACACTGCAGTGTTTCCTGCACTTAGGCCATTTTCAAAATTTGAGAATGATAGGAAGATAGTGACATGAGTTGGTGCTATTTACGTGCACTTGCGCTGCAGGAATGAGCCAGATACTTTGTGTCGGGGGAGAGAAGTATATTTGACATGTTTACAATCCGTTAAATGCCATAGTCAATTGTACATTTTGTCATGTTTGGCCACGAAGAAAACGACGCTACTGGTGTTTCTGCAAGTAAGGATGTGCAACTCAGTGGTGGCTACATACACTGAGTTGCATATATGTGGCTACATACCGGGGGAACACAAGTCACTCAAGGGCAAATAACTCTCGCCGCTACTTCCTGGAAAAAAGGAAAAAGATGACCCCATCTAAGAAAATTAACTTAAGAGTTCATTTGGAATAATTTTTTAAACCTACACATCATCATAAGTGTACAACTCGGTGATTAAGAATGAAAGAAACTAAATTTGAATAAGGGCATTTAGTTCATTGAAGCGAATGCACTTAAAGCAATATACAAAAGCGTATTTTCTGTCCGAACATTCCCGCCGTTTAATGACATGAGCTGAACATAGGGTGTTTACATCACGTGACTTAAGCAGGGGACATGCCGCGAACGACGGCATTTCACACAGTCAGTGCAATACAAAGCCGAAGTTTGCAGTGTTTGTGATATAAAAAACACACAATAATTATATCAATATAAAGCTTATTCATTCGTTTTTTTATGTGCGAAGTTTAGTGAAAATGTAAGGGTTATTGATCCTGAAATGGACGATTTAATCTCGGAAGGTCGAGGCGAAAACAGGGCTCGCCACGATGGCACATGGATTTTTGTGATTTTCGCGAAATCGGACATGAAATATATCATAAAACCCGGCTGCCAGAACTTACAGGCAGACAGGAAATGTTGTTATAATCGGAATCAGTAGGTCCCAAATAGACTGAAACCGAATGTGCAAATTTTTAAACTGCATTTTAAAGAAAATATCCGCATTTGACTGAAATTTTCGAAAAAAACACACAAAAACGTTGGATTTTACGCTGTAAATCAATAAAATCGAGTTGTATAAATTTGCACAAATAGCTGTGAATCACGGAAGTATGTACGAAGAAAAATAGGTAACTTACTATGCTTATCCATCTGGAAAACCGAGCCGGCTTTTCAATCGAAAACTGGCACCATATTTCGAAAACGACAGTGTGACGCAGGTTTGTTGCAGCGCGCATTCAAGTGAAAGTTTGAACACGACGGATTTTATAGATTGAAAATATCGCTGGGCACCGTCGCTGTTCTGTATGACAGACATGAATAACGACTGAATTTATAAACAACATATCCCATATTTATGACATCCGTTTGATTGAAGTTTGTAGATAGAATATTAACGAAATAAACGTTTTTTTTATGGCAAAAATTGTGTGAAAAACACTTTGAACGGCAACTTGGCGCAATTTGGACCCATAAAATTCCCTTCCAGAGAAACGAATGATACAGATTCGAAAAATTCAGTTATTTTCGAGTAAAATGGGTACTTGACTGTACCTGATTTCGTCCATGATACACTGTGTCTTTAATTTCCGAAAAGAGTACTTTCGACCAACGTCGTCAAAACAAGCAGGTTCGTTGCAGCGAGCATGAACTTTGAACACCACGTGGTCTATAGTACAGTCCACATGTCAAGGTCACTCTACATCAACGTGATAACGTGCACTTTCTGATTTAAAATAATTGGCAAGTACTCACAGGATATCCATTATCTCCTTGCAATTTCCATAAAATCTCTAAAAAAAAGACTGAAATCATTGTCACAGACAGCAATGCGTTCCCGCTCGTATAGCTTGGGTAGGCCTACGGCTGCCACAAGATTAACATTAGGAAACTACAGATAGCATAGGGCCTAAAAAAAAACAACTAAAAAAAAACGGTGTCTGATTTTTAGATATTATGCCTGGTTCACAGAACATACTGAAGTTTCAGAAATTTTCAAAGTACAAAAATAAATATTAAGAAAACGAGCGGCAGACAATATAGCAATTCCCAGAACGAAAGAAATATATTATAACATGTGCTTCAAAGTGAAAAGTATAGGGCTAGGCCTATCGACTGATTCCACTGTTTCAACGTAAGTATGCCATGCTTGTATTTATCAAGGAAGAAATGAGTCTGAATTCAGTCTAATTTTCTTATCTTTTTTTTGTAAACTTTTGTTCCATGTCACAGGGACGGCGGAACGGGGGGATGCCTCCCCCCCCCCACCACCAATATTTTCAGCAAAAAAAGAAAAGAAACTGAACTCTGCTGATCAAGTAGAACAAACCAGTGTTAGTGACATGGTGAATGCTTGATGAACATTTCCATTGAAATTATACATGTATATTTAAATTATTTATGCTTTCGAACATCGATCATTTGTTTGATGGCGAATAAAAACAATGTGGTGAGAAACAACAAAACCGGTAAAACAAATTGACTTGACACAGGCGAAGAGTTTTTGTTTTATTACCGCCTACAAAACGATTTCGGCTATCTAAAACCGCTGGAACTTCCGGGTCTAGGTGGCCCCTGGACCTCTCACCTATATTGGTGCTGTGATAGTGGCCCCTCCAATCACCAATTGCTTCCGTCGTGCCTGGATCAAGCCTCTGAACATGAGCCTTTGTTGTCATTTCACATTGCTGTTGTATCACTTGCTGCTGTGTATTCTACCACTCTTTCACTTTGGTGTTTCAATTTCGAATCAACATAAAACAATTTAATTCTAGCATCATGAAATAGTGTCACTGGTACGATATTGTTTTTATCTGACTGCTTGAAGTTTGTGACCAATATTTCCTTTAATTGGAGAACACAATCGATGCGACGTTTTCTGGGCCACTGTAAACCCGGTGTATGCCTACTAAATTAATATAAATAGATTTATTATTTACTAAGTTATATATTAAACATTTACAGTACAAAAGTAATCATTGTTGGCGAGTAATCGACCCTGATTAGTAATTAATGCATGGAAGAAATGGTATATCAGAGTTTTCCATTCTTCAGGGGAGCATATTATTTATGGTATAAACATGATGGCGTCCTGGACGGCACCCACATACCCCTTGTCAAATAGGAATGTATATGAACATTAGATTTACGAAGTGCGAAAATGCAGTTTTACCTATTTCTTTCAAAGTACATTCGGTGCTATAATTGTCAAACAAAATAGTTTTTTCGATTATTGATGTGGAAATTCTAATATGGACGATGGCTGAATATTGACTGCCGGATCTGACACTTGCTAAGTCAACCAAGACTAAGGAGAGGAGCTCAAGAGGAACAGAAGTCTTGAGCAAGCAGATCTGAAATAAACATACGGTACTAGAAACTACAAGACGATTGGCGAAGTAAATGTGCAGTTTATGTTATTCATGACCAGTTGACCGCGACAAAAAGGAACATGAATAAGCAACTGAAGTGAATAAGAGACTCGGCAATCAGCCAGCAGTTTGAAAAATTGGTGGAAATGAAATACAGAAAGCTTGATGAGGAAAAAACAAAGCAGGAACTTTAGGACACAGTACAGAAACTACAGGTCGAATGAGAAAGATCTACACCAGAATATTGAAGCAATACTGGAGAAAAGCAGGAAGATGATTAACGAGTACTGCATAAAAGGGTCGAAATGCTGAAAGTGAAAGTTGGAGAACAGAATGAAAAGCCATTGTTTGAAATAGAAATGAACATTTAGGAGTTTAATTCCTGGAAAACGAGAGCAAGATTTTACAAGAAGTGAATTGATATAATTTTAGGATTCAGAATTGTAGTCGTATAACTAATGATTTATGAACGTTTGAAGATGGCATTAGATAGGTTGTGAAGGAACTTTTATTATATCTCTGAATGTGAGCATGGATCATAAAAAAGTTCTGTTATCACATTATCTCGGATGTTCAACTTGGTGAATCAATCATCAGACCCAAGCACAAGCGCATTTGCCTGGCTGGTGGGATAATGGATGGTATAGATGAATATATGTATATTTTCAAAGAGTTAAATGAAAGTTAATAAAATAAGCTCCTTTTCAAATACATTTTTTTTTTCAAAAGAAAATCCTCATCTTTTACTCATTCCCATTGATGTCAGATCGAGTTTTTAATTTTCCACTATACCTTGACCTCTGTGACGTACTCTTGTTGGTGTGAATTGCGCCAAACATTGACACAATTATAAATAATTTGATTCCTCGCCATTAAACTAAACATGAATGTAATAACATTGAGAAAATGAAACCATATCAAATTAATATGGATCCAAACTCGTTACTTGGTTGTTCGTGTGAAGTCAACTAGCTACATGGATGGTTAGCGATGGGGGCCATTTGTGGACGCCGCAAACATACCTTGTGAGTTGTGCCCAGCATGGGCTGCATTAATTAGATTCATCTCCATTCAACATGAATATAAATAACATTGAGAAATAAAACTGCAAGCAGATAATATGTTCCATCTTGCTTTGTTGGTGTGGTTGCCCAACACTGTGTTATTTGTCCCTTTTGTTTCATCTCCACATCTACTAAACCGTATCAAATAGGCTTTATCTTGATTACTCTTGTTCACATGGACAGAACGGTTGCTGGTGTGAGTTGTACCCAGAAAGACATTATTGAAGATCTTCATTAAACATTCAGAGATTTTCCCCATTTACGTTTACAGCACAGTTGTTGGTGGGATCATACCACTTTTAGGAGGTGATGGCGTTGATTGTTGACATCGCTCCTGCCAGCACCATGAAGTTACATCAATTCACCTCCATATTCCTTCTACGGTGTCGTCTTCATATTATGTTATATAACACACCTTTCCGTTCTGTTTTTCTTATTAATATTCATCTAGCAGTTTCAATTGGTTGATTTGTTCTTCTCTTATTGGCATTCAACTGACATACAATTCAAACATATGTTTCATATTGCTTTGGATAGTTGTGCCCGCCCTCTGTACATGTCATTTGACAAATACAATTGTTTGTTTATTATCTTGGTGGGAAATTTACCACACTATGTCGGGCATTACAGTTTAGTCTAGCTTTCTGTGTATTACCGTATTGCATTCACCATGTTTACCCCACGTTGAAACATTTACTCCATCAGATGCCCTTGATGTTCATCCATTAACATCAGATGAGTTACTTCTTTGTGGTCATCTGTCATCACAGCTCCCGAGCTAGACTATCTGATAGCGATTCCCTTAAGCCGGTGCTATAGGGGCTTTGTAGGTATACTTCATAGTTTCCACAAGAACATCTGCAATAAAAGTGAGGCTAACATTCCAAAGGCTACGTCTTAGAATCCTTCGAATTCTGGTCTGAATTTGAGGTGCAGAGGAAGGCTTTTCTGTGAAGTCATACAGCTGCTTTTTAGCCGCCAGACGTCGTCATTTTGTCCAAACTATTACATATCTCTCCAATATATTCTTACTGCAAAAAATACCATTCGTGCATTCCTGTTATGTATTAGGTTTAGTCTGTATGCACTGCGGAAATAATCGCGTTCAAGCCATTTTAACACAATAATTGTGTTGAAAATAACACAAATTGTGTTAGAATCAACACCAATTTGCGTTCAACACAAAACCATCTTTATCCTCACCTTGTAGCTTTGAGACAAAAATTTGTGTTGATGAACATACAGAAATATCGAATTCACATGTGCAATTTCACCGACATAATATTTCAGTGTAACAAGGGTTTTTAGACATTTTTTTACTTCATTCTACCAACAGAAGTCCCCTCTCCGCTCCTCTCCAGCAGTCCCATCATGATATACTTTGTCCTGGTATATATATTGCAAACAAATAATAATGTTAGTGGTACCGACATTAAAATCGATGTCTTAATTGCGATGTGAACATCAAAATCAGAAGTATAACACATACAATACAACTATTTGACTGCAATAATTTATGCAAATTTATGCATAATTTATGTTAATTTATTGACAATTAAACCTTAAATGTATATTGTCTGTGTCATCTCACATAATTACAAGTAAATTAAAAAATCCATGCAAAAAAAATTGAATACAGGTTGATTTTATCAATTAAATATGGACGAAAACATAGTTTTGGGTGCAAATTTGATACATATATGCAAATGATATGCAAATTAGGAGCTTACTATCAACCAATCAGGATCCTTGATGGAATATTTTAAAACAGTGACACTTGAAGTATATGTGTTCTAAAAATTATGAAAATTGAGCGAATATTTAACGATATCCATCATTTCAAAGTTGAAATTCCTTTGTGCCATGGGATTTTGACATTTCCCATAGGCTCCATGTTAATGGCATGTCCCGCAAAAATCGTCATTTCCCGAACTTCAAAATGTTTGACATCCGCGAATACTGGACGGATTTTCGTTCTGTAAAGTTTTTTCTTATAATACAGGTTCTGGCTTTCAAATGATGTATAAATTGTATGTGTGAGATGAAAATTTTTTTTTGGTGTAAAATACCTACTGAACAGGGTATTTGCGCATGCGCAAGACGACCTTTTCTTTGTCTGGGAAGCACTGATAGTGAAAGTACACAGCTTCAAAATAACACTTGTCGGCCAATTTTAATCCCAGAAACAGGCCCTAATGCTCACAAAGATAACAAATATGCGACTGATCGATGTTACAGATGGGTATTATACTTTTAGGTTGCATTTTATTATACTTACCGTCAATATTTCAACCTCGCCGCCTGGTCCATGTGTCTTCAGTCTCTAAACTGCGAAATACGCGCAATTTAAGACCCCGTTCTCATAACCGTCGCACCTTCACGTCACCTCTCATTTGATTTAATATGGTAAATCTACGTAAAAGAAGAGCACTGTGTCCCGGGTTGATGGGGGTCATTGTTCGTCATTTGCATATACGGCGCGGACCGCGCCACCTGGTGAGCATTGGCATCGCTATCTAAAGTGCACGAACTGAGTGTTCATTATGAGAACGTTTCAGGCGGAAGTGCTCCTGGTCAACAAAAACAGGACCAGCCTCTTATTGATCAAGCACTTCACAAAGCATTGAGAGATGCTTATAAGAAGCTAATAAAGTCTGCTTATCTTCTGGCAGTAGATGGGCAACTGCTGTCCAGTTTCAGAACTATTGTGAATGTCCAGAAGGCCAATGGTGTGCCACTGCAGGGCTTCGTGTTTAGAATTAGTGCGCAAGCTAAAAATAGCTCACATCAACATATTTAGGAGAGGGTATTTAAAAGTCAGGCGAGTGATTGCTATATAATACAATATAAAATGTGATAGTTTACGTGAGCTAAAATCACACTCGTGACATGAATTTATGCGAGTGTTTGCGTGCAGGTGAGCTATCACTCGCGCTAAACACGAAGCCCTGCACTTATATCCGGGACCGATAGTAGTGACATCTGATGCTGTTACAAATGCAGTGTCTTTTACGGGCCATTGTGATGGGATAGACATTGAGCGTGTTGTACCTGTACTTTGAAAGCGACAACTTTGAAACGGTCAATATTAATAATAACATTACTGTGTCCAAATTTCATCTCGGTTCGCCAAGAGCTTCACACATACATTGCGCAAAGTTTCTCTAGATACTAGGGATTTTCCAAGTTAATTTTGCAACATCATGACGTCACGTCATGGGCTCTCATACATGCCACATGTTATAACATACAGTATGCTCCTCTCGATGTTGCAACGTCACGTCAACCCGTATCGGGTAGGCTAGCACTGGACTGGAAGGCCTCTCTCCAGACATGATTTACAATATATGCAAATAGTGAATTATTCTTTAGAATTTAGAATTACATGTATTCCATAATCTCTGATCTTGTCAGAATATATTTTTTAATACCGGTATGTAGCTTGCCTTCTGCATAATTTGG
>JAVTVY010013288.1:0-53094 GCA_036873755.1 Hanleya hanleyi | reverse complement strand
TTTGAAAGCGCCTGCATATAGTCATATCTATAAGAGAACACATACAGGTCAGCCAACAGGGGTGCACAATTAGTACCCATTGGAATACCTATATGCTGCTGATATATTGTGTCGCCAAATTTCACATAGATATTTTTAATGAGAAATTCAAGCAACTCTATAAACAAAGAAACATCCCATGAATGATATCTCTTGTATGTAGTCGAGCTAAAGAATGCTTTTTGGCTTCCGACATTAATATATCTACGATCAGTTTTTTTGAACACAGATACTATTAATGAACTTAGACGGTCAATAAGGTCCTGATGAGGGATTGTAGTATAGAGAGTCGAGAAATCCCATGTGGATACATGTCTGTACGGCATGTGACCTTTAGCATCAAGTTCTTCCGTAAGACATTTTGAGTTTTTCAATATCCACATACATTCAACGCCAGAGTTCTTGAAAATAGTGGCGCAATACCTTTCCCAAAATGCTTTACCTCCTGAAGGGCCCTCGTCAATAGGGTTGAAAGAAGCTTGGTGGTGCAGCTTCTAGAACCAGCTATGAATCTAGCTTTGTATGGTGATTTATGCATTTTGGGAGTCCAGTATATTTTTGGTATGTCGCTATGATTGGTTGGAAGACAAATATCTCTTTCCCTGAGAAATTTTTGTGATTGTTAAATAAATCTTCCAGAGTAAATGCAGTTTGGGAGTAAGTAGATGTATTTGATAAAGATATGTTTACACTCAATTCTTTAACCAGCACCTGGTAATAGTAATATTTACATATGAATATTATATTATTCGGAGCTTTGTCTGCTGGGACTATGACGAATTTACTCTGGAGATTTGCTAGAACTTCTTGCGAATTGAGGTTTCTCAGTACTTGTTTTGCTTGGGAAGAGTACTTCTGTCAATATGGCGGATTGTTTCAACGACCTTGCTCTTGGTGAGGTCCAGCCAATCAGCGAGTACTGTAGGTTCAACTTTTTCTCGCTTAGACCAATCAATAACGTACTGTTCTAATGCAGTCAGAACTATCTTCTGGTCCGCCTTCAGATTTATTCTTCTTGGCTCTCTATATTTAGGTCCTTTCATCAGGAGTAATTTCAGATCCTTATCACTCACCACATCAAGGTCACCAGTCACAATATGTTTGCATGGTGTATAGATAAAGTTCGACAATCCACAATCACAACTATAGCCTCCTGACGTGTATAAGTTCCAGTCAAACTCCTTGACAGCATTGGAGTAATTGAATATTTTGGTAGCTATAGATTTAGTATACTTATATGAAATGCAAGGAGGTTCTGTGAACTTGAAATAGTTTGGTACAGCGTTGCGTACCTCTGGATCATTCAGGATTCGAGGTAAATTAATGATGTCCAGTCCTTTATCTAAGTAGTTAAGCTTCAAGAAAAGCCGATCTTGAGATGTTTCGATTATGTTCACTGGACGATACAACCGAAAATACGCTATATCTTGACATACTTTACTGATTTTGGATGGTATTATATTTCCTGAAGACGCAGATTGCTGTATATCTCTGGCTATTTGATTTAAAGCTCTCAGAGGTAACGTATACAGAACTGTACGTAAGCTATGTATACTATTGGGTGCGTTAGTTAAACCCACTAAGTAATTTAAAGTGATATGATCGTGAATCATCGAACTATTAAACTTTCGCCAACCATGGCTGCGTTGTCTCCGTTGATGGGGTTTAAATAGTTGGGTAATGTTGGATATATTTGAACGGCGGTTTGTAGCATTGCCGAAACCACTGACATTATCATTTAAACCAAACGGAAACACTGACCCAAGTTCTAGCATCCAGAATAATTCCCGCCCTCGGATTTTTCTCTCAAATCCAAAAGGGGAATCCTTAGTAGATGGATAGACGACGTCTATGATCTGAATACTAAAGTTATCCCAGCCGTGGTCGGGTCCAGAAAATGCCTACCTATAAGCAATTGCTTTTTCCTAACGGATTTTCTGTGACCATTCACCCTAAGATGGAGTCTTTGGGTGGTCTTGCCAACATACTGTTGACCACACTTCTTACAGGAAACTAAGTAAATACAGTTTGTAGTAGAACAACTAAGATCAACATACGAGTTAACAGAATATGAGCTACCAGTTAACGCGGAACTAAATGAAGCTGAAGTATTAAAGAGTGGACACGTGAGACATCCACGGTGTCCACACTTAGAAATTTTGAAATTATTACATGTAGAATTCGGTGCTAAACAATCATCAAGCGCAATATTGCAAGGTTTGATGTCGTGGCCTTGCTTTGCTGTCAGAAATATATCTGTCATTTGGATTGAAATAGGTCTTAGTGGATTTCGAACTATTAGAGACTCGGCCGAGAAACCTGCACTAAGGTTCCTCGGGTCTGTCTTCATATTTTTCTTTTAGTTGTGCTCATTATGTTTGTTGGGTGTGCAGGGGCCCGGCCTCGGGGACAACTTGTCCATCAGCAGAATCCAGGCATACACAGGTTAAAATTACAAGCGTCTAGTCCGTCATTCATAATCCAGCCGTCGTCCATTAGAGAATATCCGCGTCCATAATCCAAAGACCTATTCCATTTCCATATAACAGTATTAGCACCAAATTCAAAAAGACAAAAGTATATATAAACATAGGCTTGTTTCCTGCAAGAGAGAAGCGGTCAACAGTTTTCAATGATGCCGGCAAGACATCATGATGTTCCAAAAATATCAAATCCGTATCGCTGATCAGTATTCTTAACCCATAATATTCGTTGTAAAGTCGTCATCTAAAGAATGATGTATCTCAGTCACGCTTGATTGTGACTGTTCATATGAGTACCATGAGGATCTTGAAGTACATGGGCTCATACGGCCCCTAGCCCCGGTTAAGTGCGGAATTAGACACATGTTACGAAACGAGCGCCATAGATCTTGCACGTGGCTACGTGCCGTATTTTTGCTATCAGCATGCGATATGTATCGTGCCAAATTTGAGAAACTTTGAGTGGAGGCGCTTGGTGGAATAGCCCTGTTTTATAAGTTTCTGCAACAATGTTTTGTGACGTTGATTAAAATCATCACATTTAACACAGGATCTAGCAAATGCTACTAAGCGAGATATGTATACGCCATATGCAGGTCCCACTGGAATATTACTGTCCAGAAAGGGATAGTTTACGATATCGAAATTGTAATCATCTTTTTTGTCATAAAGTCGACGAGAGAGAATGCCGGCTTCATTTTTATAGAGATATAGATCTAAATATGATGTGCCTGTAGGGCTGTCTGTAGTTTCCTTCAAATCCAGTGAAGGTGGGATATATATCCTTCACTGCGTCATTTATATAGCGATTATCCACAGCGAGAAGATCGTCTATATAGCGTTTGGTGAATGAGAAGGAACGGGCTTTGAATGGATCGGTTTTTGAAAGCGCCTGCATATAGTCATATTCATAAGAGAACAGATAAAAGTCAGCCAAAAGGGGTGCACAATTAGTACCCATTGGAATACCCATATGCTGCTGATATATTGTGTTGCCAAATTTCACATAGATATTTTTAATGAGAAATTCAAGCAAGTCTATAAACAAAGACACATCCCATGAATGATATCTCTTGTATGTAGTCGAGCTAAAGAATGCTTTATGGCTTCCGACATTAATATATCTACGATCAGTTTTCTTGAACACAGATACTATTAATGAACTTATACGGCCAATAAGGTCCTGATGAGGGATTGTAGTATAGAGAGTCGAGAAATCCCATGTGGATACATGTCTGTACGGTATGTGACCTTTAGCATCAAGTTCTTCCGTAAGACATTTTGAGTTTTCAATATCCACATACATTCAACGCCAGAGTTCTTAGAAATAGTGGCGCAATACCTTTCCCAAAATGCTTTTACCTCCTGAAGGCCCCTCGTCAATAGGGTTGAAAGAAGCTTGGTGGTGCAGCTTCTAGAACCAGCTATGAATCTAGCTTTGTATGGTGATTATGCATTTTGGGAGTCCAGTATAGTTTTGGTATGTCGTTATGATTGGTTGGAAGACAAATACCTCTTTCCCTGAGAAACTTTTTGTGATTGTTAACTAAATCTTCCAGAGTAAATGCAGTTTGGGAGTAAGTAGACGTATTTGATGAAGATATGTCTACACTCAATTCTTTAACCAGCACCTGGTAATAGTAATATTTACATATGAATATTATATTATTCGGAGCTTTGTCTGCTGGGACTATGACGAATTTGCTAGAACTTCTTGCGAATCGAGGTTTCTCAGTACTTGTTTGCTTGGGGAAGAGTAATTCTGACAATATGGCTGATTGTTTCAACGACCTTGCTCTGGGTGAGTTCCAGTCAATCAGCGAGTACTGTAGGTTCAACTTTTTCTCGCTTAGACCAATCAATAACGTACTGTTCTAATGCAGACAGGACTATCTTCTGGTCGGCCTTCAGATTTATTCTTCTTGGCTCTCTATATTTAGGTCTTTTCATCAGGAGTAATTTCAGATCCTTATCACTCACCACATCAAGGTCACCAGTCACAATATGTTTGCATGGTGTATAGATAAAGTTCGATAATTCACAATCACAACTATAGCCTCCTGACGTGTAGAAGTTCCAGTCAAACTCCTTGACAACATTGGAGTAATTGAATATTTTGGTGGCTATAGATTTAGTATACTTATATGAAATGCAAAGAGGTTCTGTGAACTTAAAATAGTTTGGTACAGTGTTGCGTACCTCTGGATCATTCAGGATTCGAGGTAAATTAATGATGTCCAGTCCTTTATCTAAGTAGCTGAGTTTCAAGAAAAGCCGATCTTGAGATGTTTCGATTATGTTCACTGGACGATATAACCGAAAATACGCTATATCTTGACACACTTACTGATTTTTGATGGTATTATACTTCCTGAAGACGCAGATTGTTGTATATCTCTGGCTATTTGATTTGATTTAAAGCTCTCAGAGGTAACGCATACAGAACTGTACGTAAGCTATGTATACTATTGGGTGCGTTAGTTAAACCCACTAAGTAATTTAAAGTGATATGATCGTGAATCATCGAACTATTAAACTTTCGCCAACCATGGCTGCGTTGTCTCACGAAATATTACTGACAAAGGACCTGCTGCAAGCTGTATTGTCAGTCTTTTGTCCAAGATATTACCTTTTCAGCGTGAGGTCTTGCACCAAAGCCCTGCTCTCACGATAAAACGACCAGCCATTTGTTTCTTGATCCTTGATCGATCTGTCCCTCTTGACACGCAAGACTCGGTGTAATATTAAGAACTCTAACAACTTGTACTTTCAACACTATTGTATCCAACACACTGCATATACTATATATTGGATGGCTTTCGACCAGGATCAGGGACTTTGGACGCCAGTCAGCCGCTGGAGAATCCCGGTCTTTTTCGGGAATGTGATGACTCTTTTGTTTACTTCTTTCATGTCTTCTTCTGCGCATATTCCATCTGCTCTAGCTCCTTGGAGGAGGTCACAGTCTAGTTTCGCACGGCCGGTTGCTGTTGAAACCTTAACCCGCAGTTTATCTCTTTCTTCGTTGTAATTTGGACACCGGATCAGCACGTGATCTGGCGTTTCCTTCGCCCCGCATTCGCAAAGTGGTGACAGATTTGCGTCCAGCTTGGCTCTGTACCCCTTTAGCTTGGAGTAGCCTGTTCGTAGTTGAACTATGGCGTTACTCATTGATAGGTCACAGCTGACGTTCGTAATAAGCTGGACAGTGGGGCGTACCGAAAACAGATGCCGTCCATTCTCTGCCATGGTCCATCTTCGTTGCCACAGTTATTCATCCATGTCCACGCATTTCCTTCGATACTGCGGTGGTGTTTGACCATTAGCCCCTCCTTCCAGACTCTGTCAGGCATTACGACGTAGGGCATTACAGGTTAGTTTTTCTTGGTATTCTTGCATTTACCAGGTTTAACATATGTTGAGTCGTTTACTCCATCATACTTCCTCGATGAGTTATTGTTTCCCTTATATGTGTTGTAATTTGAGCTGATCTGTCATCACAGCTCCCGAGCTAGCGTATCTAATTCCGCTCAAGCCGATGCTAGGAGCCGTGTGAATACTTCATAATCTCCACATAAACGTATAGCTGCAATGAAAGCGCGGCTGAGATACTAAGGCTACGTCCGACAATCCACCGTATTCTCGGGTCTGAATGTGAGGCGAGGAGTCATATGGTTGCTCTTTAGTCGCCAGACATCGTCAATTTTCCCCATCTCTTGCATATCGCTCCAATAGGCGTTCTCTTAGTCCACAAATCAGGCTAGAGTTGCTTCGTCTCTATTGAACCCGTCCGGTTGAACACTTCTTGGACCAGGTTTAGCAAAGCAGTCGTGGTGGAATGGCTTCTGCGAAATCCTTGTTCCGGGTCATTGATCCTTCTGTTTAGACTTTGTACTCTAGTCTGGTCATTTCCATGGTTTTGCACAGGGCGCTTTATAGGCTGATGGTCTGTACGCCGAGACTGCACTGTAGTCGGGCTTACCTAGCTTCTTAGCATATTTAACCTTTGGTGTGTTCCGTTCTAATGGGAGGGAGCCCTTATCCCAAGAATTGGCGCTGATATTGTGGATCGCTCTGAGAAGGTTAGGTCCTGGCCGTCTGATCAGTTCAGGGAATATATCATCAGGTCCGACAGCCTTGTCTGGTCAAGGTCACCCAAGGCTCCTTCCACTTCTCCAAGAATAATGGGTTTATTGTAGAATGCCTGTACTTCTTGTTCACTCTGTTGCGCGATCCTAGTGTATTCGTCCAATATTTGTTGTTTGAAGGTATTGTCGAACTGATCAATTCGTAGGTGTCGTCATTCAAAGAACGTGTTTTGTAGTTCTAGTTTGGTATCTGGGGCAAATATGACGTGAGTGGGTGGATCGTATCATCGCGGTTATTTCATGTCATTTGTTTAAATGCAGACCACATCTCGTTCGGTGACAAAGATTTGCCAAATTTCTCGCAGACTTTGTCTGCCCACACCTGGCTTCCTCGGCTTGGTCGAAAATCCGTTCCATCTCTTATGATTTTGTCATGATTCCTTGGTGTGCTCCTTCTCTTTTACTGTCTTTGGGCTCGATTTAATGAGTTTCTTGCTTCTGCTACTTTCCTATCCCATCACTTTCTAGTATGCCTTTGGCGAAGTTGCTGTAAGCAGTTTTCAGGTGTTGTTCCTTGCATTCCTCAAGCCATCTCGCGGAAAATTCCTCACTGGTTGTATACCATTGGTTCCAATTCGTTTTTCGTTTGGCCCAGATCTCGGTGATGTTAGGTGCTCCGCCCAGATCTCGATGATGTTAGGTGCTCCGCCCAGATCTCGATGATGTTAGGTGCTCCGTCGTCTTTATCCACCGCCAATTCGGTGCATACCGCTATATGGTCTGATCGGACACGTTCGTGGGTTAGTGTAACACATGACGTCACTAAGGGGGCGGCTGCTGACGAATGGATCACCAAGTCGGTGACGCTGTCGGAATGTCTTCTTGTAGGGTTCCCGTCATTACAGCAATTTAACCTGTGTTTTGCTATTATTTGCTCTAGAAGTATCCCACATGTGTTTTGATTTTGGTTATTTCATTAGAGTGATTTCGCATTCATATCTCCCATGATTACAGCCGTCCTCCCTTTGAATCCATCTAAGTAGCTTCCAAGATGTTCAATGGTCTCCTTTTCCCCTGGTGGGATATAGGGAACTATTAAATACAGTTCTTTGTCCGCATTCGTCTGAAAGTGGACTGTAATGGAAGAAGAAATGACGAATAAATCTGGTCAACCGGATAATATATTGTAACACCAACGTTGCGACATTCACCAAAATGTCTTCAACAGGGAATGAACCGATCTGACAACAATTTCTAAATATATAGGCTATCCAGCTCATAACAACAGTTCAGAGAGTTCAGTTTGTGTGAGTCATTGTTAAGTAAACATGTTAAAACAATAGAATCCGAGTTGCCTGTGAAATTGTTGTCAGATCGGTTCATTCCCTGTTGAAGACATTTTGGTGAATGTCGCAACGTTGGTGTTACAATATATTATCCGGTTGACCAGATTTATTCGTCATTTCTTCTATTTCACTTCCCGGATGACTCAAAATATCCATTCCTATGGACTGTAATGCTCTCGTAATGGTCATCCTGGTGTTTGCTTATTTCACTGACAACATACTTGATTGACGGTTTGACACATATGGCTCCCACTCCTGTGGTTTCCCCATATACGTGGTGCTGGGTGTATTTTCCAGTCACTGAAGCTTATTTTTTCCTTTTCACTATGTCCTTCCCATGTTTCATTAAGGCAGAGAATTTCAATGTCATATTTATTTATAATGTCTTCCAAGTCTCCTTTTGCAGTATTGTTAGACTGGATATTTAACAGAAGTAGTTTCATAGTTTTAACTGACAGTGGTGTACAGGAGGTGACGAAGTTTTTACTTGTTGCGTTGTTGAAGAAATATAGGACAGTTTGTTGCCGATGCCCGGTGATTTCCGCCGCAGTTACAGCAGTGCGGGCGATTTCCTCACTTTCTTTGGCATTCTTGAGCTTCGCACTTCGCACTGCTGAATGATCAAGGTGACAAAACGTGGCCAAAACGGTTACAGTTTTAGCGGCGTGTAGGGTTGAGAGTTCGTTTTTCTTCGAGAAAAGCTTCTTCAAATCTCTCATAGTTTTTCCATTTCATAATTTCCTGTTTTGCACTTTGGAAACTTGGGTCATCCAGGAATACCACCTTGATGATTGGGAGTGGATGGTGGGTATCTTGGTACCGTAGGCGATGAACGTCTGCAATTTGAGTGCTGGTTGAAAAGGCTGAGAGCTTGTGTAGGATTTCTTGATTTTTCACTGAAATCGGGATGTTTTTGATAGGCCCGGGGGGTGTCCTGATTTGTCTTTGGGTCTGTGTGGGTGGGTGTTTCCTTCGAAAATGTCTTCGGGCCAGTTTTCTAAAATTTCCTGTCGGATATCGCGCATGGATTGCTATTCCTTACTTCGCTAGGCTGTATCCGTGTTCTATTTTACCTCCAAGGTCAAATCTATTCAGGTCATCTCTGAAAGCCCTGCTATTTCTGAACTTAACGGTTCCTTAATATTGTCCACAATTATAATGCAGTCTGCGTGGCAGTTCTGCTCTAGGGTCCCCCTTTCACAATTTGTCCATACACGTACGCATGGCTCAGATGAGTGCTTTTTTCTGGACTGCGAATATTGTTTGATTTATTTTGTGAGAAAATATTGTTATATGAAGTGTGGCCCAGAATATACTGACCGTCCTGTAAGAATTGCGACGGCTTCCTTATACGAGCTACTTGCATTCAAGTCAATGTCTGACAACAGTGAAGAAATACTGGTAATCTGCCTTAATTCCTCGAACTTCTGTATTTAAAGGCTTTCTGCTTCCATTGGCAATCCACGAGTGTGTGTGAGAGAGTGAGTGAGTGAGTAGGATTTAATGTCGTTTTCAACAATTATTCAGTCATACAACGAAAGCCCAATTGATATTTGAACATTATCGTTAACAAAAGAAATCTATCAGAATATAAACTTTCATTTCTCAGATTGTTATCACCGCATTGAAGATATTGTGATGTGTTTTCAGGTAATTTTGAAAGCATATGGTGAAAACTAATGTTGATTATTATTTTCATACTGATGTAAAATCATTACGGTAATTTCGCTTGATTTTGAAATGGAAAAAAATGTATTCATGAATAAAATGCTTATCTAATTTACTATTACGGCTTTCAAACTGGCGTTCTGATGATTAATGGGCACTATTGGTGGGTTAGTAGGCAATATTATTGGGTTAATGGGCACTATTGGAGATATTAAGTATTTGATCATAATCAGCTTTTCGTAGACAGATACTTGCAGCAAAATCTATCTCATCACAGGGGTATGGAAGGAGAGTGTTACCTTCTGATAATCAGAAAGCCACAGAAACCCACAGGATCCCGACTTTTCTCCATTTCGTCAAGGGAGTCAAGAAGAAGACGTTCACACATTTCACTAATGTCTGTGGATATCAGAGATCCAGCGATAAAACGACAGCGAAAGAAATCCACAGAAGTTATTCAGATCGTCGTAAAACGGAATTCACAGAAACATCAAGCGAGATGAAATTAAAACATGTAGAACAGCATCATCCCGAAGAGATATCCCAGACTGGAAAACCTGGTAAAAGGAAGTCACATAATCTGGCTGAGAAGGTAAGTCAATTTAATATAAACAATATACACAAACTGTACACAATATAAACTGATTGACATTAGCTGGAAGAATGTGACGACTTCGTACTGAGATGAAAATTAATCATAACAAATAGCCCAAACAAATTTGCTTTTCCCGACGTAATCAGCTATAGAACCATGGTTACAAAGGACTTCATTCTGGCTGCTAGGCGAGTTATTTAATATGAACAATAATCGTCGCCAGAAAGAAACCATGTTATATGTATGCATTAGACTGAGTTCTGCCGCACTATTCGGTCTCAGGGATAGGGAGTACTGTGACTTCATATATCTTCGTTTCTTTTCTCTTGACCGGCTCTTTTCAGATTTGAGCTGTACCATAACCTTTCTGTCGATCTTTCATGTAACATGCAGTCTCCCGTCTAGAATCATTGTTGTACCGAGACAGATCATTGTTCTCCCTGTCTCAAGTCCTAACATGAAAGATGGACCAATGTTTCATTGAACGTTGCCTCTATTCAGTCTCATATGGGATAGTCGGAATTGATATCTGTGTTGTGCCTTTCTTGGATGAAGGTGAAGATGCATACCGAAGAAGAAAGATTTTACCAGAGAAAACTAAGGGCACCGAGGCGAGATATCAACCGATCTGTTCTCCCGGGAGGTAAGATAGTCGCTCTCGTCATGAAATTAGTAAGCATAAGAGTATGGGAATAAAGTGCAAATGTATGATTGACGTGACATGAAATCTGCACCAAGTGACGTGAATCAATGCCAGCCAGTAGGGAATTAATGATGTATGTTAGGTTCATGTAGCTTATATACAGTCCTCTTTCCTCTTTTGCCGACTATTCACAGTCCATACTATGCACTAGTATATGATTCTATTAGTGAAGAGTTACTGGCAATCGGAGAAATGACATTGCACAATCGTTTCCACGGATATTGAGTAGCATATAATCATCTGTATATTAATATGTTATATTTGCAGATATGTTCAATGTGAAGATGTGGAATAGGCGGAAGTACGAAAAGCGGAAAATATGGCGAGAAAAATGGTGAGAAAACAAAAGAATTTAGCTTGATTAGTTAGTTATTCGGTATTGAAATTTATAGCAAAGTTGAGAATTTGTTGGGTGATATAATTCCATTGAGTCGATCTACCAATTTCAATCGTTCCAACATGAAGGGGAAACGTCATGCCGCATTCCTATATCCTCCTCCTCCTCCATTCCAAGCGACGATCAAAATGATAAGTCAGTGGAGAGGATGGAGGTGAGGGTAGAGGAAGGAGGGGGAGTAACCATTTTCCCAGTTATCTCATAGTCATTGACTATTTGTGAATGCAATGTGGGGGCTGAAGGTGTGACCGTATTGAATTTCTGGTCTGAGGACAAGGGGTAAACTATGGATGACCAGAGGTTGATAATACATAACTGGTTGGTGTTCGGACTCATGTTTGCCTCATGTTTGCCTCACCTCATGTTTGCCTCATGTTGGCCTGGATGTCAAACCATATTCCCGGGGTACTCAGCACTGGGACTTAGATGGCTGCGGTCTGATAGTAAGAATCTGTTCAGAAGTGCTTTTGTCGAGGCATCTGGTGAAGGGCTCACCAGCACACAGGTTTGTTACGAAGGCCATTGCTGCTGCCCGATGTCATCGCCAGTCACAGTATATACTGTGGGATATGGCTCGCATTTGCATGACACATTTGTTCTCCACTAATGTGGTAGGAAGATTTTGAGACGTTTTGCACGTTGCCCTGTAAGTCCACTTGCAATACACCTCAGTCGACCACCATCGGTCTGTGCGTGGAGTTGGTCATCAAATCCAGAGGAAAACGTTGCGATTACACTCGAGTGTTCTTCTCAAGATGGGTTATCACATGTGTTTGTTTGTCAATACTGTCCAAATGACCATGGCTACTTTTTGTGGCGTCACATTGATTAATAGCCACTCCACAGGAAAATACCCTAAACGATATCCTTCGTCGATGAGATGTTTTGGTATATTATTGATAGAAAGCATTTTTAACGGCATAGTCATTGTGTGTGAGGGATTCATATGATCGGCTATATATCTGCTCACAGAATAATACCTGGTACCAGAGATGTCAATAATATGTCGTAGTGGTGGGATTCTCTCTAAATCTTTGTGGAATTCTTGGACGGCCATGAGCACAGGCCATGAGTTCAGTCACTCTTTCGACAAACTGCGGTCGTGTTGTTGAAATATGTTTGAGAGCATTGTTGTGCAATAGATATCAAAACCTGTATGTATGTATCATTGGGAATGTTGTATATATGACTCTATTAAAGAAATAAAGTACTATGGAAAACAATTTTAGAACTTTTGTCAACATTGTCAATTTGTGGTACATCAGATAACAATTTTGGAAATCGATGTCTTCAAATAAATCGATAGATAATAAAAAGAAAGGGTTTATTCAAAATATTTTTATGGAAAGATTTTTTAACATTTCAACTTTCCGTACAATATAGATATGCTCTATTATGCCAAATAGTTTATAGGGAAATGAAAAATTGAAATATATTTCTAACAGAACACTATAACTGCCTATTTGTTGTTGGAAGACTAAAATTGAGATCTGGTGACCAAACAATTGACAAAATTTAAAGATTTTTCACTGAAATATTTTGTAAATGGGGTAGTATATAATTGCAGTCCTCTTCAGGGATATATTATAAATATAATTATATTCCTACATTGTGAAACTACTGGCTTGGGTGGGAATCGAACTCACGACTTAGGAGTCAGAAGATCCCCAATAATACATTCATGGCGTTTCTGAGCTGTATTGCGAGTCATTTGTGAGATATTGCAATTTTTCAAGACTATCAAATCTATTGAAACAACAATGATCCACTTGGATTCGCCCTTAATATTTCCTAAAATACTCACATTATACAAATGCGCGGTCTTTTTAGCTATATTCACTCTCAACGACGTGAAAACTTAATTCCCTCTCTCTCTCAACGATAAAACCAAGTTGTTGAAATATTGAATCACTAAAATGTCTTTTGAAATTCCATTCTTGTAAGGTTACATGCTTCCACATATGCTTTAGTATACTTATGATTGAATACCTTGGTTTCAGGCTTGTCTCAATGCACCATAACAGGCAGAACTGGCGATTGGAGGCGAAACCCGATGTTGCTCTCTTACACTCCCCGGTACCCGACCGATATCAGTACAAAACTGCAAAGCCTGGAAGAACTCCTGTAAACATGGCTTTCTTACATAGGACGGTAGAATTAGCAAGACATCCAAAGTATTCATCGAGGATCGAAAACTTCCCAATGTTGAGAGCTCCGACGACAAGGTGGAAGTTTTATCTGAATCTCAGTCATGCCTTGCTTTTCAAAGAATTCAATGTATCTCGTCGGAGATTCAAGAAAAAGTGTACAATCGCGACGTGGGCTTACCTCTGATCCACTTTCAATTCTTGTTATGTATAGATCGAAGTCCAACTAGTGCTTTTTAGACTAAGGTGTTCATTTGAACTATACTATCCACCATCTTCACTGGATTATTACAACAGGCTACGTGTTTATCACAATTTAGCAACACTCTGCGAATTATTCTTATTCACAAGAGAGAATAAATTAGTCATTTTCGACCGCCAGTTGTCATGTTGTTCATATAAGGCTTCCCTGTATAAATGTTAATTTACTGGATGACTGAATACCAGATTTGAACTCTTCTGCAGTAATTTACCTATGAGTAAATATGATGAATCAGTGACAGTCATCGTGTACATACGTTGTACCAGGCGATAACCTAATTTCCAGGCCGTTCTGAGGGCCGTCCATATTATACGCCCGTCAATTTTGACGGGACGTGTTATGGTATCTCTCTCCTCCGTCTGGACGTCCGTCGTTCCGTTTTTGCTGGATTCTTTCCAAAAGATATGGTACGATAAGGCGGCATTTTGGCCTATACGGAGTGCGGTTGAAATTTCAAAAGACAAAATGTCCCAAAAATAATTGTTTTAATGTAACGACAAGAGAACATATATGTACACAATATGTGAAAGTTCCAGCTCCAAGGAGTCCTTCGTGTCTAAATGTGTGTTTGAATGACAAGATTTTTTTTTCTCACGAAATAGCACATGCTGCGGATTTCATGTCGTAACTATAATCAAACTACGGAGCCGTAAATGGAACACGGAATTTATTATTTTTATTGAGTCTTGCGCACGAGATAATTGTTAAGTTGTGCGCACGAGATAATTGATAAGTCGTGTGCAAGCGATAACTTAAATCGTGCGCAAGAGATAACAGTGTAATATCGTGCGCACGCGATAACAGTTAAGTCGTGCGCACGAGATAACTGTTAAGTCGTGCGCACGAGATAACTTAATTCGTGCGCACGAGATAATCAGCCAATAGACTGCGTATTAACTCGTGCGCATGAGATAATTGGTAAGTCGTGCGCACGCGATAACTGAAATCGTGCGCACGAGATAAACTGTTAAGTCGTGCGCACGAGATAATCAGCCAATATAGACTTCGTATTAACTCGTGCGCACGAGATAATTGGTAAGTCGTGCGCACGCGATAACTGAAATCGTGCGCACGAGATGACTGTTAAGTCGTGGGCACGAGATAACTGTTCAGACGTGCGCACGAGATAATTGTTAAGTCGTGCGCACGAGATAATCGACCAATAGGACTTGTTGAACAAGGAATTGTACGGAAGCATGGAAAGAACATGCGGGTGGTTGGTGGGCAGGGATTCCTGTTGCTTCAATGTATTTTGCTGAGAAGTATCATGAACTTGATAATGTGATGTCTAGCACTGTAATATCACTTGTCTTTATTGCACCAATATAAGCGTCATGTCTTGTGTGCTGTCCTCAATGTTTCATAGGGTGGGTGTTTGGTTCCATGCTGCTTCAAAGATTTCTTCTTTGAAGTGTCAGAAAGGCAACTTGGCTATGGAAAGCCATCAGTTTCATAACTTCTGGTTTCCCACACGTGGTAATTCTACTTTCAACGCGTGGTAATTCTATTTTCCACGTGTAGTGTTTCTATTTTCCACGCGCGGAAAATACAGCCAATGGTTTGACTAGATATTACCACGTGTGGATTTTTCGACCAATTATTCAACCTGGAAATACCACACGTGGAAATTATTTACCACGTGTGGAAAATATCTACCAGTGATAGAACTGGGAATACCACGTGTGGATATTATTTGCCACGCGTGGTATTTATCATCCAATCATTGAATTCGGAAATACGACGCATGGTAAATAATTTCCACACGTGGTATTCCCAGTTATCCGCGCGTCGAAATTTCATTTTACCCAGCCAATGAATGAAAGCTTCACAAAGAAAGGTCGCTCAAAAATATCAGAAATTAACAGTTTGAAGCGACTTTGCAGGCTTCCCAAACATGCTTTGTATTATCTGATCATGTGTACGGTATTGTGCATGTATACATGTGTGACTATAGCCATGGTGCTCCTTGACAGCATAAATTGCGTGAATCTGCTTTCTGTAACGACTGTTTTAATTAGTAGAATTCAAAAACGGAATTACCACGCGTGGAAAAGAGAATTACCACGTGTAGAAATACCAGCGAAATACCACGTGTGGAAATTATTTACCACGCGTCGTATTTCCGAGTTCAATGATTGAATGATAAATACCACGCGTGGTAAATAATTTCCACACGTGGTATTTCCAGTTCTATCATTGGTGGATGTTTTCCACAAGTGATAAATAATTTCCACGTGTGGTATTTCCTGGTTGAATAATTGGTCGAAATATCCACACGTGGTAATTACCAGTCAAACCATTGGCTGTATTTTCCACGTGTGGAAAATAGAATTACCACGTGTGGAAACCCAGAGGTTATGACACTGATGGCTTTCCATACTTGGCTGGGTGGTGCTTAGTTGGTTCGTCGCGATATTGCTGAAATAATGTGGAAAGCGACGTTAAATCCTATTCACTCGCTCACTCACTTCTCAAGTTTGATTATAAATATCAGGCGCGTGGTCCTCGTCCCCCCTCTTCTCATATTGGGAGGGGGCCCCGCTCCCCTTCCCCCGGCTCCGCCGCGTCTGAATCTCCCACACAGTGGGCAAAATACGAGAAGGTCAATGCCACTGTGACTCCAAAATCAGAAAATCGTTAAAAATCGCATTTTTGGAACGGATACGTAAGAGGGAGTCAATGTGTCGTGTACCAAAATTGAGGTCAAGCTCACTGTGGCCCAATTATCATTGCAAATTACATTATTTCCTGAGTGGATTCAATAATGGGTGATATGTCCAATATATACGTAGAGATCAAACGATCAAAGTTCAAAGTCATTTGACCCGAAGATCAGGAAGTAGTTGAGATAGATCTTCAATTCAGGGCTGTGGTATGTTACCAAATTTCATATATACCACCAAGGCATGGCAAACATTAGATGTGATCTCGCGAGTTCTAAGCTGTGCAGTGTGTCCTTCGGATATACCTTAACATCAAGAGGGGAACACACTGTTTATTCTGAGGTCAAAATACATTCTGTATGTCTGAATGTTGTATTCTGGTTACTCTTCATATATATGTATACGACGGAGTCTTTGTGTTTCACATTGTCTGTAGAGTCTTGTTTCCGTAGATGGATTTGGCCGTTGGCGGACTGCCACGGTGTATTCAGGATCTTCTTAGGAGAGCATCAATTGAGGTGCTCCAATTTCTTATATACGGTATTCTTCAGGATAAATGAGCAATGATTGCAGTTTTTGGTCCCCATATATTCTGTAAACGAGTCCCATAAAGATACCTGGAATAACCGTGTGTACTCAGCAAGGCCTTCTGTTCTAACGCAGAGAAGCTGTGATCATCACGCATCAAAGATCTCCATGGTGAAAACATTGTGTATACCGTGGTATAGTGTACATTGTCGGTGATTTCGTCTTTACCGCAACGGAACCATATCGCGGTGCCACAGCGGACACACAGCCTTCGGTGGTCCACTATGATAACGTTATCGTATCGTTGGGGATATGGTATTTATCTCTGTGAATGCAGTGTTTTCATCATGGGAAACTTTGCTGTGCATGTAATTTTTTTTTGAATATTTAAACAAAACTGACCAAGTTCAAGCTACAGTATATGCTGTCCGGTCACGACGGGTCCGCGTTAGAGCTCTACAATGACAACACCATTCTAACCTACAGGACTGCCAACGCAATATGCACTTCGGGTTCTGGGGTATCACGTCTGAGGATTCCTGAAGGTGCCCTGAACAATACATCGTAAATATCCTTGTCCAACACCGTAGCCTAACCGATTCCCATCTGAAAACGTCGGAAGAGAAACAACGATTTACATCACAGTAGCTGAAATTTGGCTTAGGGCCGAAGGGCCTACATATTCTTCGGTCACCAGCAACGCCCAGTCATTTTCTAAAGCATTCTCATTGAGCCATACTTCTTTCATTGCCATCGGGACAACTATTCCCTAGAAGACATCGACTCACGTCTTTTAGATATCTAGATGAACCATTCCTGTAACCGGTACTATTCATCATGGAAACGTTACGTGGGTCACACAAAGATGACGAAATACGAGCGTAGCGTTCAAGATCTGTAGAACAACCTCATCGAAGTAGGATATTATTGGTGCTTCGTTTCGTATTTAACTTTTGTCCAGTACCGCTTTGTAGCTGATAACCGTATAAACACAATGTGATAAAGTTCCTTAAAGGTGTTCATATGAGGAGTGACGATCACTGAGATACATTACATTCAGGAGTACGACTTAGAAACTCAACCGATTGAAGGATTCACTTCTCATATACGCAGGTGACGACAAGAATATCACGCTAACTCGCTGGCATCATCTAGCATTGTTCATCACTTATCTCTTGCAAGAACATATCCCGTGTTCATAAATCATTCAGCGCATTCGACAGGGCCACACGATGTACATTAACTAATCCGGGTAAGGAGAAACATTCGGCAGGGCCACACGATGTACATTAACTAATCCGGGTAAGGAGAAACATTCGGCAGGGCCACACGATGTACATTAACTAATCCGGGTAAGGAGAAACATTCGGCAGGGCCACACGATGTACATTAACTAATCCGGGTAAGGAGAAACATTCGGCAGGGCCACACGATGTACATTAACTAATCCGGGTAAGGAGAAACATTCGGCAGGGCCACACGATGTACATTAACTAATCCGGGTAAGGAGAAATACCGTTGCGCTGATTCGTGACGTCTTTATCGAGATAGACCCAGGTGAGGTCTAGGCATGGCCTGAGCAGAATAATCGAATTCAAATAAATTTATAATGGGAAATAAAGATAGTTCGATTAAAGCCTTAAATAATTTTATGTTGTTCAATTTGTTGACTGCGGTGAGTCTAATCTCGTTCAACTGCCTGAAGCTTATATCTGTGACGTCTCGATTGTCGAATGAATTTCGAGGTACAGTCGAATTCGCCAGTTGTGATTGTCGGTGTACTTGGACTGACAGTGTGACATGAACGAGATATTCACATAATTGCCAAGACAGGTCAGCATACGGTAATCGATGCTTGATCTCGGCCTCACCAGTTGTTGATGACTGTTCTAACGATTCGTCCGTGATAAATAAAATACGGATCAGGTGGATAAAGGCTCGGATCAGGTGGAATGTGTAGATCTGACTGGACACAATACATTGAAGGAAGGGGTGCATCGAAGCATTTCGCGAAGCCAACTCTCCTATGAGTTGTACCATGAACACGGTTCAGTGAACACCATGAGCTTTCGAGAGAAAGCCAATTGACCAGAAGGAACCACTTTTACAAAAGCAATTTCCATGACGCTTATACTGACAGTTGACTACAGATGATGATATGAGGAAGTTTGCCACGGACACCGGAATAATTGGTCTTTATATTGATTCCGTAGCGAATAAAACTAGTATGCACACCTAGACTAATATCGGGAATCTTCCACTGTCCCCAAACCGATTAACATAACGGTTCCCGAGTGGATGTGACAAAGAAACGTTAAAAATTGCAACTTTCAATGATATGTTTTTGCAGGAAGCTGTATATCGAACGATTGAAATAAATGAGGCAGACGCGACCAGAAAACGTAACGTTATTCGTGACGTTTGTTTAATGTAAGAACTGTGATCTTTCACTTGGAATTTTCGTTTTAAATTCGGGGTTTTCAGCGAGCGCATTCCTTTTTCTGTTCCAGCTCTAACCATAGATTGATTGACGGAACACGAAATGACTCTCCCCCCCCCCCCCCAGTTCCCAATATTAGCACTACTCTATATTCGGTATTCGGCGCAAATCTACGACAAATCAAATCGAACGTCCAGGAAAAATACGAAAATTATCTTACGTATCAGAACTCCACAGCAAAAGATGGCAGTTGATATGTCTCGAATACCTGAACTAGAATGCGATGTAGCCTAATCTTGGAAACTGGGAAGGGGTTACGCTCATACTATTCAGCTTGTATCACTGACGTCAGTGATACAAGCTGTTTATCAGCGTAGGAAGGGGTGTGACGAAGTATACCTTTTAGCAATATATGACACCAGAAGTTCGATCAGAAGTAAGAGACTCGTTTTTTGAAGTGACAGTGTCAAAGACGCGTTGCCAAAGACTATATCATTTGATTTCCTACATGTATATACCATACCGTACAGAGGCCCGACTTTGGGACCAATATAGCCACGAGCAGAATTCAACCTTACACATTTGTTACGAAAGGAACGAAACTTAAGCCGTATACGCGGATCATTTAGTGCCAATGACCCCAAACATCTATTAATCCATAGAGGTGCCAAAACTAATATCAATCCAGCTTGGGGTATACTGTAACCATAGTGATATATTAGACAAATACAATAGTCAGATACCACCTTTAGTAGCCAGTCTCTAGTCCGGGGTAGACCAATGAATTTCCGAGTGTGAAGTTGACTACACTCATGTGAACGCTGATATAATGATGTTACTACTTTCTCGGCAGTTTTCTGCTAACGTTCCTTTTCAGTTCGGAGCAATATTCTCTAACATACAGACGGACAGAACCCAGATATAGTATGTACCGTACATGCAGTGTTAATAATTTCTTGTATAATGTCCTACTTTTCCTGCCTTATTTCATATGACACAGGCTTCTACAATGCCGGGGACTCTGGACTGTTAATCGGAGAATGTCCACATTGTAAAACACGACAGGGCTCGTTTTCGATCGATAGGAGACTCATCTAACAAACACGAAAAGGTCTATGGTAGACCGTTAATATCAAAACTTCGCTCCTTTGGCCATGTTGTGAATCGATTTTAACTGCGATGTAAATGGATTTCGACCTTGGTGTGAATTGATATTGACCGCGGTGTATATCTAATACTTATTGCAAGGATAAGGCGCATTGTGAAGGAAAAATATAAAATGGAAATAAAGACGTATAAAATCATGCACCTATCTATATTCGGTCGGTCCTGGAAACGCCATTTTTCATTCATTTATTCCTTCATTGTGCTAAATCCTTTCTTCCTGATCGTTGTATTGCGAGTATACTACTTACACCGCGGTCAAATTCGATTACACCGCAGTCAAATTCGATTTTCATCGCGGTCAAAATCAATTGACACCTCGGCTAAAATTGACTTACGCTATGGTACAACGCGAAATTTTAGAATTGTGTCTTCCACAGGTGCTCTTCTTACAAATGCTCACACAAGTCTCATGAGAGAAAAGTATGTTCGTGTGGTGGAAAAGCGACCAGCTTTACCACTTGCACAAGCCAAAGCTAACAATCTTATAACTTTCCAGGTTATTTCGGTGTAGTTCCACATAATTCATTTCAACTGAACGACAACAGTTTTGTCAGGGCGATATTTGATGTTTATCATTTCTGTTTTTCCGCTGCATGGGATACAGACTTCAATGAAAATGACTGAGGTAAGGGCATCATTCTCTTACAAGAAACTTCTTACGATTATATGTTTGTATGGAGGGATGGATGGCGAGAGTGCTGTGCAAGTTTAACATCTCGATCCGATGTAAAGGGACGACATGTTGGCCCTTAACATCGTAATGCGACGTTAACCGTCGACACGATCAAGTTTGTATCCAGCATCGTAAATCAGCGGCCTTAACTGGAGTAGACAAAAAACTGTAGAGATTAGTAGGTCACGGCATCACAGGGCCGAGAACAGTCCGGGTGCGACCTACTTTGTATTCAGCCTTGTAAATGTGGGCCTGTCCTAAATTTACTGCAGAAAATACTTGGCTAAAGCTGCTCTTAGCACGGTACAGGACAGGATCATTCCAGCCAGGTATGCATTTACTGGTATATTTCCCTGATTGACATTTTAACAGCCACATTATACACATATACACACCTCAATAGACCAACTTTTCGTCTAGTGATTGTTTCACGCGACCATGGCATGTTTTTATGCGACAACAGATTGGTTTACAAAATGAAAATGAGTGGATCACCGTGACGGTCTGCTATTCATGATGGTTAAGATTTCGCTTTTGACTCAAAAAAGAAACATTGACGTTGTGAAGCCTTTTTGTCGGCATAGGTGAGGCAATTCTACTTGACCGCATACCTGACAAAATTTAACAGAAATTTGTTAATGAAATGAATAACGAATGTTGAGAGTAAAAAGAAGACAAAGAGAATCTGCTATCAGCTGGTGTAACCCAAATATAGCAGTGAAGTAGCCTCGATGACTGATGCCAGGTGTAACCCAAATATAGCACTGAAGTAACCTCGATGACTGATGCCAGGTGTAACCCAAATATAGCAGTGAAGTAGCCTCGATGACTGATGCCAGGTGTAACCCAAATATAGCAGTGAAGTAGCCTCGATGACTGATGCCAGGTGTAACCCAAATATAGCACTGAAGTAACCTCGATGACTGATGCCAGGTGTAACCCAAATATAGCAGTGAAGTAGCCTCGATGACTGATGCCAGGTGTAACCCAAATATAGCACTGAAGTAACCTCGATGACTGATGCCAGGTGTAACCCAAATATAGCACTGAAGTAGCCTCGATGACTGATGCCAGGTGTAACCCAAATATAGCACTGAAGTAACCTCGATGACTGATGCCAGGTGTAACCCAAATATAGCACTGAAGTAACCTCGATGACTGATGCCAGGTGTAACCCAAATATAGCACTGAAGTAACCTCGATGACTGATGCCAGGTGTAACCCAAATATAGCACTGAAGTAACCTCGATGACTGATGCCAGGTGTAACCCAAATATAGCACTGAAGTAACCTCGATGACTGATGCCAGGTGTAACCCAAATGTAGCAGTGAAAAAACCTCGATGACTGATGCCAGGTGTAACCCAAATATAGCAATGAAGTAACCTCAATGACTGATGCCAGGTGTAGCCCAAATATAGCAGTGGAGTAACCTCGATGACTGATGCCAGGGATAATGGTCTTTTTCAAGACAAGTAATCTCGAATGTGACTTTAAACTTAGTCGGAATAGACCATACACACTGGCACTTCGGATAGTTACGGAAAAAGGCCACTCGGAAAACATGTGAAAGGGTTCAGGACTCAGTGGCGTTATTTGACTTCGTGATCTCCTAAACTCATTAACTTTTCACCTCATTGTGACGTAGGGTCACGTTCGTCCTCATATAGCAACGTAACAAGTTTCAGTCTGTTGAAGAATCAGTTTATTCTTGTTAACACTGTATCTCATATCAGTAACCAGTAATAGTACTCAGTAACCAGGGGAGACAACCCTGCAAAACACAAGAGAAATGATAAGTATTGTGCCATTGCATTTATCTGCAATTAATATAGCATCCTCTATAATATGTAAAACCCTATGCATAACCTGATATACAAAATCCAGTTATCAGTATCAACGTTATGATCATGTACTATAGTGGAGGGTTCTTTAGCCACATTATCACTAGTAACCCGACAATGGTTTGACATACCCTGGCCATGGATATGCATAGTCGCTACACGTTTCAACGAAAGGTTACTTAAAACGTCTTCAGTTAAATCGTGTCCTATAATTCTCCTCGCACCAATACTCCAATTCTGGCTAATATCATTCTCTAGCTGTTCTGTTAACTAATTCAGTGTCCAACAGACGTTTGAATCATTTTGTGTATAACATAATTCAAAACTAAACACTTCATCTCTTAGTGTTATATTCATCCAAAAATAACTAAATGCTAACACTTTACTTTTTACAGTGTTGTATGTTAAACATCTTCTGTGTGTATCAATTGAATCAATAACTTCTCCTACCAGAGTATCCAATCGCTGATATTTTCTTCTTACAGTGTATTCCATTAACTCATGAACCTTTGTTACCATATAATCCATTAACCAACATTCCTTGTTACAGTCAGTGGCGTCGGAACTTAATTGAAAGTGGGGGGGGGGGGGGCACTATCACAGCCCAACAGGCGAGGGTCCAGGCGATTGCACCTCATGCCTGCATCCATTTGACTTTCTTGTTATATTCAAAACATACAAAACGATGACTTTTAGTTCTTGGAAGCGAAACCAATATGCCTGCCGATACGATTCATTCACACAAAGATAAAACAAGGAAATCTTCATAGCCCAACAGGCGAGGGTCCAGGGGCCGCTTAGGCCCTGGAAGCTCCGGGATCCTAGATCGCCGGAGATGCGTTCTGAGCGTTTTCCCGGAAATGAAACTGATCATACTGCATGCAAATTCATGGTTCTATTTTTACGATTTTTTCCGAATTATATTAAAGCACGCATCGATATTGAAAACATTGCACCTCATGCCTGCATCCATTTGACTTTCTAGTTATATTCATAACATACAAAACGATAACTTTTAGTTCTTGTAGGGGAAGCCAATATGCCTATCGATACGATTCATTCACACAAAGATAAAACAAGGAAATCCTCACAGCCCAACAGGCGAGGGTTCAGGGGCCGCATAGGCGCCGGAAGTTCCGGGGTCCTAGATCACCGAAGATGTGTTCTGAACTGATCATACTGCATGCAGATTTATGGTTCTATTTTCAAGATTTTTTCCAATTATAAGCACGCATCGGTATTGAAAATATCGCACCTCATGCCTGCATCCATTTGACTTTCTAGGTATATTTTAAACATGCAAAACGATGACTTTTAATTCTTGGAAGGGAAACCAATATGCCTACCGATACGATTCATTCACACAAAGATAAAACACGGAAATCCTCACAGCCCAACAGGCGAGGGTCCAGGGGCCGCCTAGGCCCCGGAAGCTCCAAAGTCCCAGATTTCCAGTGATGCGTCCTAAGCGTTTTCCCGGAAATAAATTCGAACATAATGTATGCAGATTTATGATTCTATTTTCACGTTTGTTTCGCATTTATCAGCACGAAAAATCTTTCATGACTGAATCCATTTTACTTTCTAGTAATATTGAACACATAAGAAAACGATGACCTTTACATCATGAAACATTAGAACCAATATGATACCGATTCATTTATACAAAGCTAAAATAAGCGATCCTCACAACCGGGTCTCGGGTGTCCGGAGATGCGTATTACGCGTTTTCCCGAAAATAAATCTGAACACAATGTGTATAGATTTATTGTTCACCGTTCTATTTTCACATTTGTTTCGCATAAACACGCATCGATATTGAAGAATATGCCTGACTCTGTTTGACTTCCTGGTTTAACACAAACAAAACAGGCCTATAACACACCACTACACGTCCTGGCACTCTATCGGTAATTTTTATGTGGGGATATGATCAGTTAGTAGTGCCGAAAAGTGGGGGGGCCCAAAGATATTCGCCCCCCCCCTAAATCAAGTGGGGGCCCTGGCCCCCTCCCCCGGTTCCGACGCCACTGACAGTGTAATCCCTTAACCCATAATTACTTGTTGCAGTGTAATGCACTAACTCATAATTAATTCTTACAGTGTAATCGATGAACTCAACATTTGTTATTACAGTGTAGTTCATCAACTGATAATTTCTTATTACAGTGTAATCCATGAACTCAACATTTCTTATTACAGTGTAATCCATAACTGAACCAGTATCATAGCCTTATGACAAAAAATTACAATTTAAATAATAATGTAAACAAGCCTCAGGCAGAGATCCATTTCAGCTTCAGCTGTCACCAAACGCTATATAGACGATCTTCTCGCTGTGGATAATCGCTATATAAATGACACAGTGAAGGATATATATCCACCTTCACTGGATTTGAAGGAAACTACAGATAGCCCTACAGGCACATCATATTTAGATCTCTATCTCTATAAAAATGAAGCGGGCATTCTCTCTCGTCGACTTTATGACAAAAGAGATGATTACAATTTCGACATCGTAAACTATCCCTTTCTGGACAGTAATATTCCAGTGGGACCTACAGATGGTGTATACATATCTCGCTTAGTAGCATTTGCTAGATCCTGTGTTAAATGTGACGATTTTAATCAACGTCACAGAACATTGTTGCAGAAACTTATAAAACAGGGCTATTCCAACAAGCGCCTCCACTCAAAGTTTCTCAAATTTGGCGATACATATCGCATGCTGATAGCAAAATACGAACGTCGTAGCGTGCAAGATCTATGGCGCTACGTTTCGTAACTTGTGTCTAATTCCGCTTAACCCGGGGCTAGGGGCCGTATGAACCCATGTACTTCAAGATCCTCATGGTACTCATATGAACAGTCACAATCAAAGCGTGACTGAGATACATCATTCTTTAGATGACGACTTTACAACGAATATTATGGATTATGAATACTGATCAGCGATACGGATTTGATATTTTTGGAACATCATGATGTCTTGCCGGCATCATTGAAAACTGTTGGCCGCTTCTCTCTTGCAGGAAACAAGCCTATGTTTATGTATACTATGATTGTCTTTTTGAATTTGGTGCTAATACTGTTATATGGAATATGGAATAGGTCTTTGGATTATGGAAGCGGATATTCTCTAATGGACGACGGCTGGATTATGAATGACGGACTAGACGCTTGTAATTATATTCCAGTTATTTCACCCAGAGATCCAAGTTCTACAGCAGTCTATTGCCAAGACATTCCTGCAATCATTACATATAAATTAATATTTGTAAAATAATCAATTTACTTCTAGATAACAATAAATTCCTCAATTAAAATTGCGACCCGAAGCGCCGGTACCATGCACCACACTCCGATGCAGTTCTAATTTGATTAAACTGCACACACGGTAATAATGATTTAGTTCCCCCAAAATATATTTGATAAAATAGGAAAGTCTTATTCGGATGTAGCGAAAGAATATTATTCGTTAGCGGTGATCAATAATTCATTTAAAATATTGTCACGGAACAGCGATACAAATCTCAGTTACAACTTATCAACTTCTGCTGATATTGAAAATGGTCCACTATTCGTCACCATGTGATGATTGCATCAGCCAAAAATACATCTCATTCATATATACCTCAGTGTATCACTTGACGGCACAAGTTCCTGTCAGACATTTCCCCGGAATACTGTTGCTGCTTCGTACAATAAATTCCACCCATATAACAATGACAGTGCTTCTAAAAATACAGAAACTTCACAGTTGCTTTCCCGACACAAGCGGGCGCCAAAGTTACATCAGTCCAGACACCGCTTATTACCATTCCGCACAGAAGAACGACGGATAGGGAAAATCACTCTCAAGGCACAGTCCACAGCTCACGGTCAAAGGGGAATAATTTCTAAGGAATATTTGTGCCGTCACATGCGTCCCCTCTAGAACCTTATCATGTCCTCATGATATTCAGAAATCATGGCAATAACAGTCAATAACGAAACAATATTTCAAAGTTCCAGTCAGATTTTTCTACGATAATGCTGATCGAGGTAATCTGTAGAGATTCGGATGCATTCCCGCAGTCGCGCGAGCTGATAGTCGTGGAACAGTCTCTCGTGAAACATCAAAGCGGGTATCTGCAAGAATGCTCGTCAGGTACCACGTCACGCTCTTCTATATTGGGCTCAGGGCGATTGGAGGTTTTGAAGGAACCGTGGTTCGACGAGGACCATTTTTTTCGTGTGGTTCATTGTCGGCCGAGGAGTCCACCCAATACTGGACCCAACACGGAAGCGGCCAACGGTGCTAAGATGGCCCCGAGAAAGCCGCCTTTCTGTAATACCTTTTTCTTTTGTGTTTGAGAGACCCGCTTCTGGACTAAGGTTCGGAGACCTGTCTTATGCTTGGTCAACTTGGTCTTCTGAGCCGGAGTCAGTGGTACGTTGCCTTTTAATAGGTTGTACCCGATCTCGCACAGACAGCGTACAAGGTCAGGGTCCGCACCGCGTACAATGGTTCGGACCAACTCGGGTGGGGCCGTCTTCAATACACGGAGCGTCGGAGCGTGCTTCCGTACTCGCGCAGACATCATGTACAACTAATGCCAGAACTCACAACTCTGCTCTTTTTATCTACTTCAGAGAACAGAGACAAAGTCAACCATGCTGTGGTATTCATTCTTTTTATTATCCCCATCAGCAAACACACACACCCCAGCTGGGGGCGCCACTGTGGGTGTGTTTACATTATTTTTGCATGTACACGTGGTGGGTCTCTCCGGGAAAGATGCCGGTCCGTAGTCGAAGGTGGTCGGGGGTGGCTTGCTTGAGGTCGAAGAGCATATACCCGTGCTGAGGGGTTGTGGCATCTTTAAAGGCTTCCAACGCAAACGGTGTGCGGCCGGGATACATCTGTCTCGCCAGGTGCAGCAGTTGAGTGGTATCTCTCGGGTTTTTGAAGACCACCAGGTAGTCGGCATTTAAGCTGATGTTCCGATGTTCTTTGTTTTTACTGAACAGATTCTGCACAATGTAGATGATGCTGAGCCGTCGATGATGGCTGCCTTTGGTAAAGAGTTGGGTGACTAGCGCATCCGTCTCCGCCATGAGATCATCCAGAACCACCAAGGTGTCGGGCTCCAAATCGGCCAGGTTAGGTAGGCCTTCCACGAACGTGATGTGGGGCATTGCTCCATACGCTGCCTGCCATTCTCCGTAACATCACACGACTCGGGCAATGGGTGGGGTGATCATGCTGTCGGCGTGTTGAAGGAGCTTCCTGACGAAGTGCGTTTTGCCGGAGCCCGTTGGTCCTGCGATGACGCAAATGAAGGGATGCTGCCACCGAGGGTCCATGGTTCGAGCTGTATGCGCTGTCGTGGTAACCCGCTCTTGTAAATTTCGTACGAGTGAACTGGAGTGGTGGTGGTGGGTACAACGTCGGTCGTCGTTGTCTGTTCACTGTGAGTGATGATGGTGGTGGGTATAACGTCGGTCGTCGTTGTCTGTTCAGTGTGAGGGATGAAATCCGGTGGGTTTTCAGACGTAGTGGGTGTACTTGGTGTAGGTGTGGAGCTCGTTGTGGCTTGTACACGTGGTGTGGTGGTGACTGGGCTCGATGCAGGGTTGACTGGTGCTATCTGTAGACCGGTTTCACTGATGGCTGGTGTTCTCAGTTGGTTAAGTAGCGTGCTGACATAGGCTACGTCGTGAAACATACCTCCGTACAACACACTCAGCAGGGTTAGCACTATCACCACAAAGCCCACTTGCGCTTTGCGCGTTTTGGGAGACGCTGTGTTCAGAGGCAGCTGCTGTTTGTCCATAGCACCGTGGTCGCACGTGGAATGAAGGATGACGGTAGTGGTATCTGGCTTTATAGTAGTTTCACCTGGTTGGCAGCGACCCAGAAATTGAAGGAACTGGGCCAGCCTTGCCATTTGACGAAATGAAACAGTTTGCCACGTCGACGTTCCGTTTTCAAAATCTGCTCCACCGTGTAGTAGTCTTGCTGTGTTTTTACGACAGGCTGTAATTCCATCTCGTAAAACGTCCCTAGCAACGGTTCCCCTTGAAGATCTTCCAGTTCATAGACTCGCTGCTGTTGGGGTAGGCGCCGTTTAATCAGGAAGTGCTCATCGCTCCAGTTGGGCAAGTAACTTTTCTCAAATTGACCTTTGACTTTACTGATCCGTACAGGGTCCCCGACCTTGTACACCGCCTTCCGCGTTCGCTGCGATTGCCTGGGGTACAAGACACGCCGGACTTGGGCTTCATTGCGTTGGGTCACGGTGATGGGGGCTCTCTCTATACTCCGGTGATAGGCTCGATTGTAACCACTCACAAGTTTCGGGAGAACATCGATGTACCGCCTTGTATTCTTATAGGTGAAATATTTATACATGCGGCCTTTGAATGTCCTGTTGAACCTTTCCACCACGGAAGCCTTGGTCTCTTTGTACGTATGGAAGAAAAACACCAAAAACTGTTGGAACGGTCTGTTGAGGAATTCCGTGCCTTCGTCGGTTTGCAAATACAAAGGTTTGCCCCCGGTCTTGAAGATGTCTTTGAACGCCGCTATGAGATTCGCCAATCTCGGACTTGGGCACGTTGTATCCCCTGGGGTTTGGCCGCTCGATAGAGAGCCGACAATGCACTATAGGCCACCGGACTGTCGGGACTGTAGTATAAGTTATCCAACACCTTCTCCCAGCGCTTCATGGTGACAAAATGATGATGGACCCTGGCTCTATCGTTTATTTATAACGGGTATATCTTGGGCCGGAGTTTCTTTCTGATTTTCTTCATTGGCTTCCACAGTGTCCATGGTAAATGACCAGTCCAACTCGTCTGATGACCGCTTGATAAGCACTTGATCCACATCTACCACGGCATCTTCCAATGCAGATCATAGATCAGGGTGAAGGGTAAAATGCACTGTACCCCCATCTAGCCGAGCCAATTGAGCAAAGAAAGGGCCGCGTCGGATGTACACATCGTGACACAAGTGGATGAGGTCGCCGTCCAGTTCACCAGACAACACCCGTTTGAATTTGGTCCAGCCCTCCCGGGACAGACGAATGTGGGCCGGGCACGGTTTTGTAGGGTCCGCATCACAGATGTCTCCCACCTCCTCCATGATATCGACCTTATCCGCATACACGTGCAGGAAAACCTCGGGGGTCAAGCTGAGATACGCCAGTATTATATGCTCCGTCATGGTCAGTACGTGAATGGTACCAGATTTGACTGTCTCTCGTATTTATAGGGAAAACCCCGTGAGATCAAAGGATCGGGTGGTCATGTCACTGGGCTGACTGAGTCTAGCCGGGTAATCAATGGCATCGTCGTCTGGTTCATGGCTAGACATTTGTTCATTGGGTTCTGCCGCCGCTTCTCTCAGGGCACGAGCCCACTCCAACTCGTCTGATGACCGTTCGTCCGGTGTAAACAGCTGGTCCACGATAGGCACCACTTTCTCGAAGGCTGTCCACATATCGGGGTCTAGGGTGAAGCCTCGCGTAGGGTCTTGGTAGCGGCCCAGGCGTGGGAAGAAGGGTCCACGGTGTACGTAGATGGCATTGTCTATGTGGATGAGGTGTCCGTCGAGCTCGCCGCTCAACACCCGTTTAAATTTGGTCCAGCCGTCACGGTGTAGCGTAACCGTATTCGATACGGTCTCAGTGCGCGACCAGCAAACATCTCCACGGTCTTCCACGAGGGTGACTTTATCTTCATAGACGTGTAACCCCACCCGGAGTGTAAGGGGAAGGATGGCTCGTAGGACTGGTGACATGGTTGACCCATTGTCGATCGGTGAATGACGCACACTGTGTCTGACCCTCGTATTTATAGTCAGGTGCCACTGTCAATGCCACAGCGCCAGGGTCAATAGGGCACAGACCATGACTAGGCCAACCAGCCGTCGCTGATTCCGGCGTGAGCGCCCGTGGTCCATAGCCCGAGCATCAAGGATGGCTGTCATAGTCCAGTAGTGGTGAGTGATGGCACACCTCTCCATCGAGTGCACTCTGTCGAGGACCGCTTCTGTGAACTCGTTCAGGATCTGGCGTCGCCCCTCGTTGTCTTCGCCATCTGAAAACATGGACCGAACCACGGCTCGGTAACCTGTGAATGAATTAACCACGGTCGCATGCTGTAAAATGCGAGTCGCATAGGGACGGGTGTCCGTCATGGCTCTGCAACCGTAGGAATGAAGGTGTAGGATCCAGAGAGACGTGTTTTATAGACCATGTCACACATGCGCGCCTAGACGTAGCTCTACGGGTGTAGTCCGTGATACGTACTATTCTGATGGGTTAGTCCAAAAAAGAGAGCAAAACCAACACAAATCAATCCTTTGATTATGCGTGAATGGGGCGTAACCTGTGAACATGATAGGAATGCATGTACTAACCTGTCTGTGGGGGTTTTCCACAATGTCGTTCATCTTCGTGTCTTTTCGGGCACGTCCGTGTCCTTTCGGTAAAGTCCGTGTCTTTTCGGTGAAGTTCGTGTCTTTTCGGTAACGTCCGTGTCTTTTCGGTAAAGTCCGTGTCTTTTCGGTAACGTCCGTCATCCGGGTATATATGAGGGTCTTGAGGGGGGCGACTGTATGTGAAGTGTTGTATGTGTTTTTCTCGGCGACGTCCGTGTCTATCATCCGGGCACATCACGTCTGCATTGGGGTATGTACGAGGGTCTTCATGCGCGCGCGCGCTGCGGATTCACCCACGCACTTCCGGATAACCCGCGCGCGCTGCGGCATCAGATCACCCCCGCGCGCGCTGCGGCCGGGGCGGGCCGGGCCGGGCCGGGAAAAAACCCGGATGTTGAACATCCGGATCCTACGTGTACGGGAAACATTGGAACTCTTCTGTGTTCGAAGGTAGTTTTAGTGAAACCCGGAAGTGACGTCTGTTCGCAGAACCCACATCACCACCCAACCCCAACCCTGGACCCATAGTGGTGGGTTACACTCCCTCACGCATCCCACAACATGCCTGCTTTCTATACTACGATCAGACTGCGCATGCGGACGAACCCTGAGTCCAGTCGGATGCTGCTTCACAAGAGCTTCAACATGAGACCTCATACGACTCCATCGGACCCATAGTGACCCCTGTCGGCGCCAAATTGTCTATTTCCATACACTTTCTCTACTGCGCATGCGCAGAGTGACGTCAGTTCCACGTCACACCCAGCCCGTTGGATACTCCGTCACGACTGCTTTACATGGATACCTCACTCGATCCCATTGGCCCAATAGGGGCCCACCTAAACCCCAACACGTCTATTTCTATACTACGGCCAGACTGCGCATGCGCAGACTATTGACAACGAACGACAGACTAGTCCAGGCGGATGCTCCCTCACGACGGCTTCAAAATAAGACCTCATACGACACCATAGGATCATTAGGGGCTCACCTAAACCCCAACATGTCTATTTCCACACCCTTCTCCCAGAATTCCCTGTCTGCGCATGCGCAGACTATGGACAACGGCCGAGACACTAGTCCAATCGGATGCCCCCTCACATAGGCTTCACATTGATACCTCACTCGATCCAATCGGCCCACTCGTGGCTCACCTAAACCCTAACACGTCTATTTCCACACCCTTTCCCCAGAATTCCCTGTCTGCGCATGCGCAGAATGTGGACAACGGCCGAGACACTAGTCCAATCGGATGCCCCCTCACCTAGGCTTCACATGGATACCTCACTCAACTCCATCGGCTCATTAATGGCTCACCTAGATCCCAAAACGTCTATTTCCATACCCTTTGTCTATTGCGCATGCGCAGAATGACGATATTCCGACCCCACATCCACCCAGTGGGATGCCCCCTCACCTAGGCTTCACATGGATACCTCACTCGACCCCATCGGTCCATTAGCGGCTGCCTTAGATCCCAAAACGGCTATTTCCATACCCTTGGTCTATTGCGCATGCGCAGAATGACGATATTTCAACCCCACACCCAGTCCATCAGATGCGCCTTCACGAATGTTCCACATGGATACCTCACTTGACTCCATCGACCCACTAATGGCCCACCTAGACCCCAAAACGTCTATTTCCATACCCTTGGTCTACCGCGCATGCGCAGAATGACGATATTTCAACCCCACACCCAGTCCATCAGATGCGCCTTACGAATGCTTCACATGGATACTTCACTCAACTCCATTGACCCACTAGTGGCCCACCTAGACCCCAAAACGTCTATTTCCATACCCTTGGTCCACCGCGCATGCGCAGAATGACGATATTTCAACCCCACACCTAGCCCATCAGATGCCCCTTCACGAATGCTTCACATTGATACCTCATACGACCCCATCGGACCATGCAGCGTATTTCTCCGCGGAAGCTTTTTCCCGCGACCACATCACCGCCAGACCGCATTACCGCGGAGGAATACGCACGCCCGATTCACCCAGACCGGAAGTGACGTCATACGGGACTGGTGGCGCCCCTGTCTCTCCTCCACGTACCCTCCACAAAAGAGTTACCTCCCCCGGCAAAACGGGCGTCGAAAATGGTAGACCCTACTACTTACGTTTCACATTATGTCGACAATTCTCCATGATGGCATTACGTCCATACACGCATACTCTCCCAGATGTGATACTCGCCTCATTTTCGCTTTAGCAATTAATTTTGGGTATGGATGGCAAACGAACAAGTATCTACTGAAAAGTGTCAATGAAAAGATTACAATAATCCGCGGAGATATGATTCAAATTCATGCGAAATTCGAATCTGTTACCTGGGAAAGATAAGTAATTTAAATCGAAGAAACAGTATGTGTACCTTAGATGTATATGCACGAATAAAAGCTGACTTTTTACCTCTATTCATCGAGTTGTTCATCTACATTAATGACCTTTCGCCTATCTACTGAATTGGAGCGATATGCAAGATGTGGAAAAATTGACGACGTCTGGCGACTAAAAAGCAACCATATGACTCTACAGGAAAGCATCCCTCGGCACCTAACATTAAGACCCGAGAATACGGTGGATACTGTTATATGGATATGGAATAGGTCTTTGGATTATGGACGCGAATATTCTTTAATGGACGACGGCTGAATTATGAATGACGGACTAGACGCTTGTATGCAAGAATACCCCAAAAAACTAACCTGTAACGCCCGACGTCGTTCCCACCAAAACAATAAACCTACATATATTTGTCAAGTGACATGTACAGAATCCGGACATATACAGGTAATATATTGGAGCGATATGCAAGAGATGGGAAAAAATGAAGACGTCTGGCGACTAAAATATATTTGTTAAGTGACATGTATAGAGGGCGTGCCTTGGGGACTAACAGTCCACCAGCAGAATCCGGGACATATACAGGTAATACACCGGAGCGATATGCAAGAGGTGGAAAAAATTGACGACGTCTGGCGACTAAAAAGCTATCAGAATACTCTACAGGAAAGCATCCCTCGGCACCTAACATTCAGACCCGAGAATACGGTGGATTCTCGGACGTAGCCTTGGGATCTCAGCCGCACTTTTATTGCAGCTGTTCATGTGGACACTATGAAGTATCCACACGGCTCCTAGCACCGGCTTAAGTGGAATTAGATACGCTAGCTCGGGAACTGTGATGATCAGCTCAAACAACTCATCTGATGTTAATGGGTGAGCATGGTACCGGTGGACGCCTGATGGAGTAAACGCCTCAACATGAGGTTACCTGGTCAATGCAAGAATACCCAGAAAAACTGACCTGTAACGCCCGATGTCGTACGGCTTAAATTTCCCACCAAAACAATAAACCTACATATATTTGTCAAGTGACATGTATAGAGGGCGGGCCTCGGGGACTAACAGTCCACCAGCAGATTCCGGACATATACAGGTAATACATTGGAGCGATATGCCAAAGGTGGGAAAAAATGAAGACGTCTGGCGACTAAAAAGCAACCATATAACCCTACAGGAAAGCATCCCTCGGTACCTAACATTAAGACTCTAGAATACGGTGGATTCTCGGACGTAGCCTCAGTATCTCAGCCGTGCTTTTATTGCAGCTGTTCATTTGGACACTATGAAGTACCACACGGCCCCTAGCACCGGCTTAAGCGGAATTAGATACGCTAGCTCGGGAGCTGTGATGATCGATCAGCTCAAACAACTCATCTGATGGTAATGGATGAGCATCGTGGACGTCTGATGGAGTAAACGCCTCAACATGAGGTAACCTGTTCAATGTAAGAATACTCAGAGAAACTAACCTGTAACGCCAGACGTCGTACCGCTTAAATTTCCCACCAAAATAATAAACCTACATATATTTGTCCAGTAACATGTACAGAGGGCGGGCCTCGGGGACTAACAGTCCATCAGCAGAATCCTCTCATATACAGGTAATAAATTGGAGCGATATGCAAGAGGTGGAACGTCTGGCGACTAAAAAGCAACCATATGACTCCACAGGACAGCATCCCTCGTCGACACTAACATTAAAACCGAAAATACGGTGGATAATCGGACGTAGCCTTAGTATCTCAGCCGCGCTTTTATTGCAGCTGTTAATGTGGACGATATGAAGTATCCACACGGCCCCATTTTAAGATTGTAAAGGATAACTTTTGTCAAGTAAAAGAAGATCGTATTTTAGATTATTTGAAAGAGATCGGTTTGTTGTATAAATTTTAATCTATGTACCGTACATGTTTTTAATGCATTAGTTTACTAAGTTATTAACTTGAATACTTAGAATTTTGTTTGATCGTCGCTTTATAGCTGAAATATTGCTGAACGCGACATTAACCCTCTCTCTCTCTCTCTCCACACGGCCCCTAGCACCGGCTTAATCGGAATTAGATTCGCTAGCATATTGGGAGCTGTGATGACCGATCAGCTCAAACAACTGGGCATTCAATTTTGCTATCTACTGTTATACATCTAACCATTATCGCTTAGTAACGCCCTAACTGACCTAAATTGGATTGCTTTCACTTATTAAACGACCTTGAATAATCATTCTGCCTTAGTTGATATTATGATTAGATTCGGCGGTTAGATGACTTTTTCCGATTTTAGCGATTTCAATACCCACACTGACCTTCATATGTTACACAAAATTTCTGGATATAAAATATAAGAAAACCAAGCTGCAATGAATGTGCTGTCGAACATCAAACTTGAAGAATGACTGGCCTATAGCCTAAAACGCAAGATTTAGAAGTCCCACCAGAAACTGAAAAAAAAATGGCTGCTCCGATGACATCACCTTCTTAGAAGGTAGTTGGGGACGATTATAACGCTGATTTTCAATATTTTGGACATTCCTCTCACCAATATTTATTGCGAGAGGAAAACATTATTCGAGGAAAAACAAATTAGTTCTATGAACTGCGAAAAGAAATAAGAAATTGAACCGAAACGCTAATTTCTCTGGTCGTTTCTGCAATGCTATTTTCTAATATATCCGTGCTCTTTTCTCGCCAGGATTCTGCACATTGACTTGACATGATAGTATGTCAAAAAGTTTCGGTTCTTAATTTATTTCAATTCTACATATAAGTCAAATAGATTTGTGTGGGTGTCAAGTTGTTCTCTTTTTCGGGACAGATAGAGATAATTATGATGTGATCGTGACTCTTGAAGAAGTTCGGTCATTGGTCAACTCGAGGTGCAAACAGGTGCAAATTCTGGGTCCCTAATCTCGCATAACATCGCCCTACTAAATAACATAAACAGGCGCGTGTGATTATTTCTCGATAAACTTAGTCCATGTGATAGATAGGCCCTTGTGATTGACAGGTGCTGATAACTCTATAGACTACAGTGGATTATTGGTGCCATATTATAAACGTCTAATATTCTATATGAAACGTCGTATTATCTGTACCGTTTTCAGCTTGGAAACGGTAATCACATAGGAAAAGCAAAATGAATCGCAATGAAAATTAGCAACTCACACGAAATATGCGGAGTCACAATGAAAATCATTTTCTCCGTGATTGAAATACTTTCTCCGTGGTTGAAATATTTTCTACGGGGTGGAAATATTTTCTTCGCGATGGAAATAATTTTCTCCGCGGTGAAAATATTTTCTCCGCGGTGAAAACATTTTCTCCGCGATGGAAATATTTTCTCCGCGGTGGAAATAATTTTCTCCGCGGTGGAAATATTTTCTCCGCTATGGAAATATTTTCTCCGCTATGGAAATATTTTCTCCGCAGTGAAAACATTTTCTCCGCGGTGAAAATATCTTCTCCGCGGTTGAAATATTTTCCCCGCGGTGGAAATTTTTTTCTCCTGATGTGTCATGACATTATAGAGATGTGAGTTCACCACTGTTCGGTCTCAAGAGTGCTGGCATACTACATTAAGTGTTTTGTTAGAAATTGTAGTTTAAGGGTGGCTTCTCATACGGATGTCGCGGCCCATCAACTCAATGCTTTACTTAAATGTCAAGATACATTTCTTAGATAACATCTTTACAAGTGCTATATTTTAGAATAAATAAATAACAAAAAGAGAGCAGAGGGAGATATGAACAAAGAAAAGGATAATCGAGTGGAGGATATCGTCTATGTACAAGTTCGTCGGTCTGTTTTGGTCCGGTAATAATGGTGAATACGTATTAAGTTCATTGCACTTGTAATTGCGTGGATAACTCCTTCGCCTTTTTACCCGTTCGAAGCCGTTCAGAAAATATGGATTTCTCGAGAGGCGGTTGTTCCCTATTCTTACATATTAGAGAGCCCAGTACTGTCCAACACAGGAAATTAACATGCAGTTGGGCGCTGAGTGTCTTTCGCGGCAAACGGCCCTCCTAACGACGCCCTTAAGAAATGGGCGGGTTCTTCCAGAATTATGTGCCTGTAACGGTGCTTGGAGTGTGTATCGGGGTACATGATGGCAGGCTATGTCCTAAATTGCGTGAAAGTCAAAGGATTATATTCGGTATTAAACAACCGTCAGTTCGGTGACATCTCACAGGGTAAAGCGTCTGGTCTTGTTTAGGGTTAAGTATTCTGTTTCCGGACGTTTTCTGTTTGGGGTGCTCTCACTGCGCTGTTCTTATTATCGTCATCTGTATGATGTTTCAGGTCTGGCCCATCTATGGTCTTCAGTGTGTTGTGTCTGTACCAAAAAGAAATTGAAAAGTTTGTGGAGTTTCGTGTTTTCTGTTTTATTTATTTATTTATTTATTATTTTTATTTTTATTATTATTATTATTATTATTATTATTATTATTATCATTATTATTATTATTGGTGTAATAATTTGATAGTAACTCCGAATATTTTTTTTTCGCAATAGGCATTTTGGTCGGGCTACTTTTGTTATACATTTATTAAAATTTGGTCATCGGTTTCTGTAGGACAGTGGAACAGACGGCCCTCAATATCAAGGTATCTCCGTTGTTGCCATGTCTATTTTATTTCTAAATGTGTCAGTGACAATTTGGCCGAGTATTATATATGGATAGTTGATTTTGGTCATTATGTTTTGTAGGGCTATGGTGCAAACGGCCCTCAATATCAAGATATCTCCACTGCCACCATACACTTTATTGAAGTCAAAAGAATGATCTGGCCTCTAGTTTAAGAGCTATCATATCGTGTCATAGTACTCGGTGTCACCACGATCGTCTGGGTGTTAAGCATATTACCAAGTGGAATTTAAGGTTTAGGTGTTGTATTTCGTCCATGAGTTTCTGGCGTTGGGTGATACTTTTTCTACATTGTAGTATAACATGTTCGATTATTTCTTCCACAAGACCACACTGTCTGCACATATTTGGGAATAGTATCGAGAAATGTGAGTTAATATCTCTTTTTCCTGGCCTAAGCCATGTGACGATTTTCTCATCAGGTCGTTGCTTAAAACGGTTGAGCTTTTCTTATTATTGTTATTTTTTGTTGTTGTGAACTTTGTGTAACAACCGTCTGGTAAATTCGTCATTCCACAACTACATTATATTTCCATCCGGATATTCCCAATCAGGTCTCAGTGGCAGTTAAGTCTGTTAACCCTTCATCTTTTGAGAAAAGGGTCGTATTAAAAAGGGAAACAAGAGCCAAATTGCTACGATAGACTATATCATCAACACGAAATGTATAATGGTCTTACGTGAGTAGTATAGTCTAAGCATTTACAGCCATATTGACCTCATTAATTGTTCCCCCGGATATAATTTGAGGTGGAACTTTGTCACGTGACGATCATGTGATCGATGGGGGGAAACTACCTCCAACACAGAAGAGTTCCAATCTAGGGGGAGGTAACTCCGAGTCACTATAGTTCCGGCAAAGGGCCCCTGGGCATGTATTCTTCCGCGGTGATGCGGTCTGGTGGTGATGCGGTCGCGGGAAAAAACTTCCGCGGAGAAAAAGTAGTCCCCAGACTTCAAATACGCTGCATGGTCCGATTGGGTCGAGTGAGGTGTCAAAGTGAAGCTCTCCTCGAGGGCCATCCAGTCGTGGGTGGGTGCATGTAAAAATTTCTCCAGAAAAAAGCGGAACACAGACTCGTACAATATACAATATACGGGGAAATTCCTGTATGGGTATAGCTCCATACTGGCTATATGGGGGGAGGGGTGGTCAATCTTTTTTGTGGGTGTTACTATGGATTGTGGGGTCTCGTTTTTCTCGTCTCGCCGACAAAAACACAATGGGCGGGGTCCCGGAGCGAAACGGTGAAATTTTTGGGAAAAGTCACCTTGGTCTATGGGGGGTATAGGTCCAACCTGGGAAATTCACACACGTTCATTGTGATATGGGTTGCTTGGATTTGTTTTTCACGTCTCGTCATTTAGAACACGATGGGAGGGGTTTCGAAGCGAAACGGTGAAATTTTTGGAAAAGTTCACTGAGGCCTGGGTAGGCTCATATAGCTCCATACTGGCTATGGGGGTATAGGCCCATACTGGGTGGACGTTTTGGGGCCTAGGTGAGCCCTTGATGATCCTATGGTGTCGTGTGAGGTTTTATTTTGAAGCTCTCGTGGAGGAGCATCCGATAGGTCTAATAGTTCGTTCGTTTTAAATATTCTGCGCATGCGCAGTCTGGCCGTAGTATAGAAAGCAGGCATTTTGGGTGGGTATGTCGGTGTGTATTTGGGGTAGAGATGGACCGCTATGGGTCCGAATGGGTCGTGGAAGGTGCCAAAGTGAAGCTTGTGTGGGGTAGAGTCAGAATGGTGTGTTTTTAAATGCGATTCGCGTCAATCTGCGCATGCGCAGTTGGTTGTAGTAAGTAAAGTGGCCATTTTTGGGCAGTGCAGGAAGGTATTTGGTGTCGAGATGGACCATCCTTGGTCCGAATGCGTCCTGGGAGGTGTCATTTGTAGCTCTCGGGGTGTAGACCCCGATTTGAGGGATGTTCGCGTCATCTGTGACGTCATCAGTACGAGTAGTAGCGAAAGTGGGCATTTTAGGGAAGTGCAGGAAGGTCTTTTGGGCAGAGAGGGACCATCCTTGGTCCGATTGTGTCGTGGGAGGTGTCATTTTGTAGCTCTCGGGGTGTAGACCCCGATTTGAGGGATGTTCGCGTCATCTGTGACGTCATCAGTACGAGTATTAGCAAAAGTGGGCATTTTGGGGAAGTACAGGAAGGTATTTTGGGTAGGAAGGGGCCATCCTTGGTCCGAATGCGTCGTGGCAGGTGTCATGTTGTAGCTCTCGGGGTATACATTCCGATTTGAGGGGTGTTGACGTCATCTGTGACGTCATCGGTGAAGTCATCAGTTGGAGTAGTAGCCAAAGTGGGCGTTTTGGGGATGTGTGGATGTGTGTTTCGGGTAGAGAGGGACCATCCTTGATCCGAATGCGTCGTGGGAGGTGTCATGTTGTAGCTCTCGGGGTATAGACCCCGATTTGAGGGATGTCCGCGTCATCGGCGACGTCATCAGTACGAGTGGTAGCGAAAGTGGGCATTTTGGGGCAGTGAAGGATGGATTAGTAGTATAAAAGCGCATTTCGAGCCCTATTGAACTTGCGGCGCAATGCGCACTGAGTGTATGGGCGTATGTGTGTGTGTGTGTGTGCGTGTGTGGGTGTGTGTGTGCGTGTGTTTATGCGTGTGTGTGTGTGTGTGCGTGCATGTGCGTGTGTTTGTGCGTTTGTGTGTGTGTGCGTCTGTGTGTGTGTGTGTGCGTGTGTATGCGTGAGTGTGTGTTTGTGTATGGATGTGTGTGTCGCCGTATGCAGGCGCACGCTCCTGTGGTGCACCCTTAGGGCATAGGGTACGCCACCAAGCACAGAATACATGTACTCTGCGCATATCCATGCACATGTACTATGTGCCTGTACATGTAATCTGTTCATGTACATATACTGTCAATATACATGTTCCTTTTCCATCGACATGTACTCTGTGCATGTCATTCTACATGTACTCTGTTCACGTCCATGTATACATACTCTGTTCAAATCCATGTACATACTCTCTGTCCGTGTCCGTTAATGCGACGTTAAACCTTAATTCTCTCCCTCTCTGTCTCTCTCTCTCAATGAACATGTACACTTTACAATGTCGCATGTAGACCGGTGAGAGAACAACAACAACAAGGATGACAGGTCAATCATTTTATTTTCCCCACCAGTACATCATACCCACGCTACATCATACCCAAGCTGGGGGAGCCGCGTGGGTATGTTTACAATACAAGTAGCATTTTGTCCAATCAGAGGCCGCCATTTGCATCTGTCATATTCGTTCCTGTCCGTTAGATGTATTATCGGCTGTTCTTGTCCAATCAGAAGTCGCCATTTCAGAAAGTTTTATCCTCGACCATCTTCGCCCTGAATCGTTTGTTCTAATCGTCGTCAGGGAGGCCAGGATACCGTTGAGGCAACATATCCTCAAATAGTTGTTTGTGCATTCTGAGTATTTATCAATGCATGGATGAATACATTCACCCGATGGGAAGATTCCGTAATTTGGTCACGAAGAACGTAACATTGGTCACCCTCTCTACGACCCATTGCAAGTTTGGGCGCTGTTCATAAGCTCATCCCAAGACATCCAATTGTTCCACTTGGTCCAGCATCATCTCTAGCGATGTCACTCTAGCATCTCTAGATGTCACTCACTCGATGGGCGTCCTGTAAGAAGAGCTCGCTAGGAAAATTTATGGGCTCGTCTAGAAAATGTTCGATGTTGTCAGGCGTCTGACTGGGAGCAGTAACGCTGGTGGTCGGCTGGATATCCAGACTCTTCTGAACTGTGGGTTTAGGCGGGCTCTCCGTGATCGCATCACCAGTGGCATTCGTCTCCCCGGGCTCATCTTTACTAGATCTGACCCTCATGGGTGCCTCTCTAGTGGGAAGTTGTCGCTCATACCGTGGTGACGGACCATGAATCAAATGTTGGTGTTGTCTTAACTGACTGGGTCGTTTGAAGAGTTGACCACATTCATTACATTGTTCCGTCGCGCCCTCGTGGAGTGAGCGTTCGTGGCGCAGTAAAGCATCTTCCCGATTAAATGACCGTGCGCAGGTTATACAAGTATATCGTGCACCGTTGTGGATGGAGAACTCGTGTCGTCGCAAATCTTGTGGGCGAGTAAATGGCTTCTGGCAAGTTGTGCAAGATAACATATCGGCTGTGGATCTGCAAATGATGAATGCCGTAAAATTCTGGCTCTTGTAGGCCAACATAGAAGTACCCGGATGTAGGCGCGGACGTCAGAGACAAGATCCCGGATGTACAAGAACCCGGATGTACCCGGATGTAAAAGTCCCCGGATGTAAAAGTGCCCGGATGTTCAATTCACTTCGTCCACTGGAAAATTTCCTCTCTCCTCGTGCAAAGATCACATCCGGCCAAGGATACACCTTCAAGGCAGGTCAGGCATCGCTGGCGATGTTATCGGAGATCTCCGGGCTCTCCCCTGGTTGAGCTATAAGCCACACTGAAGAAATCATCTATCATTTCCATAGTTATGGGTGGGTATCTTTTGGCAACTCGTTTGGGGAGTCGAGCGGGAACCGGCACCTTTTCGTCAATCTTCAACGATTGCTCGTCTGCCTTGGAATTGGCTGGCTTTTCCATTTGATTGGGTCTGGTACAGGTTGTGAGAAATGTGCATCTAACATGCGTGTTTCCGTATGTATAGTTAGAGGGGAGGTGACCGTCCTATTGACCAATCAGAAGCCATCATTTCAGAAAGTTCAATCTTCGTTCAGTGTAACCTAAACGTCTTCGGGCAATCCATGATACTGAAGCTCGAAGCTCTTACTTCTCTCATTCAACACTGGGATCAATCTCCATCGGTTCTTCAATACGCGGCGGCGAATCGACCTCCATGGGTTCTTCTATTCTCAGATGCATTCCCATAGAAACTGAAATATCCGGTCTCGAGAGTGGCGAGCGTGATCCGTGTATGACATTTCGGTGACGTCTCAATTGCCTGGGATGCTTAAAGACTATATCACAATCCGCACATGTATGCATGGGTGCTTCGTGGTGTGCACGTGTGTGACAACGCAAACTGTCCAGGCGATGAAAGCACTTCGAGCAAGTTGTGCAAGAGAACATATCGGCTGTGGATCTGGAAATCATGAATGCCGTAACACAGGAGTACCCGGATGTAGACGCGGACGTCAGCGACAATCCCCGGATGTACAAGAACCCGGAGGTAAAAGTCCCGGATGTAAAAGCGCCCGGATGTTCACGAATGTTCCACCATGCCGGATTTCTATCAGGCCCAGGTCCAGAAGCTCTCATGTCCTGCATGTGAATAGTCAGTCATATTGTGTGTGTGTTTGAATGTATGCGTCTGTGTGTATGCATCTGTGTGTGTGTATGTGTGCGTTGACGAAAGGTGTATAGCGGGGATATTTATATGAATACACACCTGCATACTGGGGACACACTTCCAACCGGGGACGTCCCCGGTGTGACAAAGACTGGGAAACTGTTTCGCTGCCCGTTTTATGATCTTGTATACAACACCATGGTAAAAAAAAATAACGTATATGTCCCCATTTTGACTGGAGAAAACTCAAACGGGTGTGTTTGAAATTGAAAACGGGTGTTTGCCTGGGTGTCCCCACTTTGCCTGTATGTTTCATGTGTCCCCGCTTGTGGCGTGAAAATACGAGTTTGGTTATTTCAGGCGCTGTGCAAATTTGAACTGGAATCAAAGCGTCGTGGAAATCCCGAGGCTGTCCACAACACAAACCAGCAACAGGTTTCTTGAATAGCCAAAAAATAAAGAAGTCCCCACTTGTATGGTTGTGTACGGATGTCCTCACTATGCACCTTTCGTCAACATGTGTGTGTGTACGTGTGTGTGTGTGTGCGTGTGCGTATGTGTACGCGTGTGTGTGTGCTTGCGTGTGTACGCGTGTGCGTGTATGTTCATGTGTGTGAGGGTGTGCGCGTGTGTGTGTATGCGTGTGCGTGTATGCATGTGTGTATGCATGTGTGTGTGTATGCGTCTGTGTGCTTGCGAGTGTGTGTATGCGTGTGTGTATGCGTGCGTGTGTGTATGTATATGTGTGCTTGAGTGTGTAGGCGTGTGCGTGTATGCGTCTGTGTGTATGTGTGTGCATGTGCGTGCATGTGTATGCCTGTATGTGTGTACGCGTGTGTGTGTGTATGCAACCACCACCACCGGGTGTTGACGCCCGTCACCACCACCACCATCATCACCACTACCACCACCACACACCACCACGCACTACCACCACCACCACCGGGCGGTGACGCCCGTCAACGCCACCACCACCACCACCACACACAACCACACAACCACCACCACCACTGGGCACACATACCTGGTGCACCCTGTACCCTATAGCCCGTAGGGCATAGGGTACACCAGGGTGTGGGTGCTCGCCACTCTCGAGACCGGATATTTCAGTTTCTATGGGAATGCATCTGAGAATAGAAGAACCCATGGAGGTCGATTCGCCGCCGCGTATTGAAGAGCCGATGGAGATTGATCCCAGTGTTGAATGAGAGAAGTAAGAGCTTCGAGCTTCAGTATCATGGATTGCCCGAAGACGTTTAGGTTACACTAACGAAGATTGAACTTTCTGAAATGATGACTTCTGATTGGTCGATAGGACGGTCACCTCCCCTCTAACTATAAATACGGAAACACGCATGTTAGATATACATTTTTCACAACCTGTACCAGACCCAATCAAATGGAAAAGCCAGCCAATTCCAAGCCAGACGAACAATTGTTGAAGATCGACTCCCCAAACGAGTTACCAAAAGATACCCGCCTATAACTATGGAAATGATAGATGATTTCTTCAGTGTGGGTTATAGCTCAACCAGGGGAGAGCCCGGAGATCTCCGCTACCATCGCCAGCGATGCCTGACCTGCCTTGAAGGTGTATCCTTGGTCGGATGTGATTTTTGCACGAGGAGAGAGGAAATTCTCCAGTGGGCGAAGTGAATTGAACATCCGGGCACTTTTACATCAGGGGACTTTTACATCCGGCTACATCCGGGTTCTTGTACATCCGGGATCTTGTCGCTGACGCCCGTGCCTACATCCGGGTACTTCTATGTTGGCCTATAAGAGCCAGAATTTTACGGCATTCATCATTTCCAGATCCACAGCCGATATGTTATCTTGCACAACTTGCCAGAAGCCATTTACTCGCCCACAAGATTTGCGACGACACGAGTCCTCCATCCACAACGGTGCACGATATACTTGTATAACCTGCGCACGGTCATTTAATCGGGAAGATGCTTTACTGCGCCACGAACGCTCACTCCACGAGGGCGCGACGGAACAATGTAATGAATGTGGTCAACTCTTCAAACGACCCAGTCAGTTAAGACAGCACAGTTAAGACAACATTTGATTCATGGTCCGTCACCACGGTATGAGCGACAACTTCCCACTAGAGAGGCACCCATGACGGTCAGACCTAGTGAAGATGAGCCCGGGGAGACGAATGTCACTGGTGATGCGATCACGGAGAGCCCGCCTAAACCCACAGTTCAGAAGACCCCAGCCGGCCCCCAGTGTTACTGTTCCCAGTCAGACGCCTGAAAACATCGAACATTTTGTAGACGCGCCCATAAATGTTCCTAGCGAGCTCTTACAGGACGCCCATCCAGTGAGTGACATCTGTCAGCGCCACTGGTCCATGATACGGCACTGTTTCCACCGTCATCGCTCTATTCAATATATCTACAATTTCCGACTGACCGACCTCGCCCATCTACGCAGCTACGTGAAAACCATCTTCAATGACCAAGCTACGTCCTTCAAATTAAATCTGGCGTTAGGTTATGTGCTGCAGCATAAGGAGACAGATCAAGTCCGATACTTTTACCCGAGCAGTAACATCCGGGTATTTGACCAACCGTTTACCATCATTAACCGGGCTTCGCTAGAGATGATGCTGGACCAAGTGGAACAATTGGATGTCTTGGGATGGGCATATGAACAGCGCCCCAACTCGCAATGGGTCGTAGAGAGGGTGACCAATGTTACGTTCTTCGTGACCAAATTACGGAATCTTCCCATCGGGTGAATGTATTCGCCCATGCACTGATAAATACTCAGAGTGCGCAAACAACTATTTGAGGATAAACACACACACGCGTACACACACACGCAAGCATACACACACACACGAACACACACGCACACACACCCACACACGCACACACACACACATACGCATATACACTCATTGCGCATTGCGCCGCAATGTCAATAGGGCTCGAAATGCGCTTTTATACTACTAATTCATCCTTCACTGCCCCAAAATGCCCACTTTCGCTACCACTTGTCATGATGACGTCACCGATGACGTCACAGATGACGCGGACATCCCTCAAATCGGGGTCTATACCCCGAGAGCTACAACATGACACCTCCCACGACGCATTCGGACCATGGATGGCCCCTCTCTACCCAAAATACCTTCCTGCACTTCCCCAAAATGCCCACTTTCGCTACTACTCGTACTGATGACGTCACCGGTGACGTCACAGATGAAGCGAACATCCCTAAAATGGAGATGAACACCCCGAGAGCTACAAAATGACAACTCCCAGGACGCATTCGGACCAAGGATGGTCCATCTCGACACCAAATACCTTCCTGCACTGCCCCAAAATGGCCACTTTACTTACTACAATCAAATGCGCATGCGCAGATTGAGGCGACTTGCATTTTAAAACACACCATTCTGACTCTACCCCACACAAGCTTCACTTTGACACCTTCCACGACCCATTCGGACCCATAGCGGTCCATCTCTACCCCAAACACACACCCACATACCCCCCCCAAATGCCTGCTTTCTATACTACGGCCAGACTGCGCATGCGCAGAATATTGAAAACGGACGAACTATTAGTCCTGTCGGATGCTCCTCCACGAGAGCTTTAAAATAAGACCTCACACGACACCATAGGATCATTAGGGGCTCACCTAGACCCCAAAACGTCCACCCAGTATGGGCCTATACCCCCATAGCCAGTATGGGGCTATATGAGCCTACCCAGGCCTCGGTGAACTTTTCCAAAAATTTCACCGTTTCGCCAGTATGGGACTATATGGGTTATATGGTACTTTTCCAAAAAATTCACCGTTGCGCTCCGAGACCCTTCCCATCGTGTTCTAAATGACGAGACGTGAAAAACAAATCCAAGCAACCCATATCACAATGAACGTGTGTGAATTTCCCAGGTTGGACCTATACCCCCCTATAGCCAGTATGGAGCTATACCCATACTGGCATTTCCACGTATATTGTATATTGTACGTGTCCGTGTTCCGCTGTTTTCTGGAGAAATTTTTACATGCACCCACCCATGACTGGATGGCCCTCGAGGAGAGCTTCACTTTGACACCTCACTCGACCCAATCGGACCATGCAGCGTATTTGAAGTCTGGGGACTACTCTGCGGAAGCTTTTTCCCGCGACCGCATCACCACCAGACCGCATCACCGCGGAAGAATACATGCCCAGGGGCCCTTTGCCGGAACTATAGTGACTCGGAGTTACCTCCCCCTAGATTGGAACTCTTCTGTGTTGGAGGTAGTTTCCCCCCATCGATCACATGATCGTCACGTGACAAAGTTCCACCTTAAATTTTACCCGGGGAACAATTAATGAGGTCAATATGTCTGTAAATTCTTAGACTATACTACTTACGTGTTGCAGTCAGTGGCTGGTGTTCAGTAACTTTGAATGTTGAATTTTTGACCTCAATCTTTGTACCAGAGACATCCATTCCATCTAACACATCCCTACACAGAAGTGTGTCTTTCAGTGGTTTCCTGTTGTTGTTTGTTTGTTTTATCCCACTGAGTGGCCTTGACCATTGACCTTTCAACCTCAATAGGTTTCCCGTTTGCCATAAGCTCGAGGTTTACCTGAAGTTTGATCACAGTTCACATATCTGGACTGATGTAATAGCAAAGACATTGTTTTCAATAATTTCTTTCTGTCCTTTGACCCATTTAATAATTTCAGTGCGTGGCATATTTTTACTCAAACTCTTTTATAATAAATTTCTATGATTTTCTGATTTTTAGGCCACAGTGACCTTGGGGTTTGACCTACTGACCTCGGTTTTTGGTACTCGACATCTGCGTGACCCCATAGTGAGTCCGTTGAACTTTAAGAAAAATCGACCAAATTTTTGAAAAGTTAAGGAACTAAATAACGAAAGTTCTGAGGAGAAGAAGCAAAGTGTGCGTTCAATAGGACATAGGACTTCGCCCTCTAGCTGACTTAGTCCAAATATACAACACTGTCCACCACAATGACTGCGGTGTCCTGCAACCAAATAACCCAGGTCACATTAGCCTATTAACATGGCATGATGATGAACTACAGTAATTAGAATTATCTGGAATTGTTTCAGGGAAATGCATAATCTTCAATTAGACGAAAGAAATGTTTCATAAGATGGAGGTAGAGTTATGCAAACAAAATAAGTTAATTTATTTTACTGCGAATGTTTACTCTGTTAGGCATGGATTTAATCAGCAATGATGTACTGAATACATTGATGTGAAAATATTGTATTTAACGCTGATGAGGTCAAGTCACCAGGGTTCGTTTCCAAATATCGGTTGGATATCGAATTTTTCTACTTTTTCCATTTACAAAGCATTTTGTTGGCAAACTACTTCGCCAAATTTGGTTAAACTGCCTATTCTGTCGAACCTTCCCATAGTTATCTATTTCTGAAACGTTGGGTACTCTAGTTTGAAGATTTCCAGACAAAATGGAGGCTAAATCCATGCTTGGTTTGATCTTGGTTTTTTTTTTTTTTTTTTTTTTTTTTTTAAATGTTTTATTGCCATTTTTGATATTTACATATGACATCTTCAGGATTAAGTTGGTTGCATTTTTTATATTATTGTCATCCTACAATCACTCCCACAAGCACACACTCTTACACACTGTATCCATTTGTGATTCCACAACACTCTGCATACATTTAGTCTGTACAAGGTTATAGACATACATATACATATTTAACTATATCCATACGTATACAAATACCCATATGCACATACACGCATATACACATGCAAAGTATACAATTTTAGCTCGTAGTCTGCATTATGTGTAGTGTTTTTCTCCACATATAGCACACATACATAAACATGTGTACACACACATATACATTCACATATTTATACATACACATATATATACATACACATACACATATACATACATATATATCCATATATATATACATACACACACATACATGCATATGTGCTGGCGGCACCCCCTCTCTCTCCCCTGTCGGTCACAGAGGTATATCGGAGTTTGTGAGACGTGTTCCTCTCCGCGAGAGTAAACTTCAACCAAATAGGCTATGAATACCCAAATACTTATAATAAAGTAAATAAGTGAAAATAGCTTGCACATGTGTGCGTATGTATTCAATCGCTGGAAACAGCATTGAGCCATGGTTCCCATGTTTTATTAAATTCGTCAAGACGTGACTTTTTTATTGAGATAAATTTCTCGATTTGGTATCTCTGTTTGATAATATTTTGAATAGCCAAGATTGAAACTGATCGATTTTTGAATTTTGATTTGTAAATGTATTGTTTCGTGACCAGAATTATAAGATTGAGTATTTTTGAGTAGCAAGATTTTGTTGTTTCGCCAAAGTAAACGTTTATTGCCGTGAAGGTAATTGGTAAGTGAGTTTTATTTCTCAACCATGTCTCGATATTTCTCCAGAGAATGCGCACTATATCACAGTTCCATAGTATATGTTCAATCGTTTCTGGTTCTTCATCACAAAATGAGCAAGAGTCATCGTCTCGAAGGTTAATTAATCTTAAGAAACTGTTTGTAACTAGAATTCTATTATTGATTTTGAATTGTAAGTATGACATCGTGGTACGGTGTATTAGGTCGTTTAGACTACTGTCTGGGTCATCAAATTCTTTTTTTGAGTATAGACAGGAGTAGAACATTCTTGCCTCTTGTAATATTTCCGCCTGGTCCGTAATAATGTCTCCGTTCTTAGTCTCAAGTTTGGGAATCGTTTTGTTGACATAGTTCCGCGATTCGAGTCGACAGAAATAACTAGTGGGTTTTTCACCTTCAACCATCCACTTGGCTCTCGATCGCACTAAGTGGCCGTATAGTTTTTGTTTTCTGATATTTTCGAGTTCTTTTTGTTTATTTTCCAGGAGGTCGAATGGAGTGTGTTCCATGCTCTCCAAATTCTGTATGTCCGATATCAGCATATTTTCGTTTTCATTTTGTTTCTTATTCCGGAAGCTGGCGTAAGAGATTGTGGCTCCTCTTATTTTCATTAATAGAGTGTCAAGAAAAAGTTGATCATTAATTATGAATTGTATTTCGGAATTTGCTATTTCTTCAATTTTATCATAATTATAAATGGGAACGGCATATTCCGTTTTGGTGTTAATGATTTCTCGTCGGATTTGTTCGCAAAATTTTCCATCTGTCAATAAGCTGTTGTTAAATTTCCATAGCCCTCGGCCCTTTTTGAATGAATTTACCTTGAATTTCATGAAAACACCAGAATGGTCTGATCTATAGCTCGATGCAATACCCACTTCTCTAATATCTTTCATTATGGATTCAGATACTAAGAAGAAATCGAGGCGAGCTTGTTTTAACGGATTTTTCCTTCGCCATGTGTAGCGTTTCAAAGAGGGGTTGATATTTCGGAATGGGTCAGTAAGACCAATTTCTTCCTTTATCTCGAGCACTTTTTCTCTGGCGTTCGGGTTGTTTACGTGTTGATAATTGTGTGTGTCTAGATCCGGATTCTGGACTAAATTGAAGTCTCCGCATAAAAGAACAATGTCATTACTAAATTCATCTATGGTTTGTGTAATCTGATCAAAGAAATTTGGTTCATCTCTGTTTGGGCCATAGATATTTATTAGTGTGACAGGCAGATTATCAATTTTTATGTCTACTGCTAGAAAATTACCGTTATTATCTTTCTTAATCTTGTTGACTTTAAATTCAAAATTATTGTTGACAAGTATACAGACACCCCTTGAATTAGAAACATAGGAGTTGAAAATTATTTCAAATCCCCATTGACTTTTGATATACGGTTCTATTTTACTAGAGAAATGTGTGTCTTGTAAACAAATAATATTGTATTTTTTCTCTTTCAGGTAGTGAAAGACGTCGAAGCGTTTACGGGGGTCCCCCAAACCTTGGCAGTTGACGCTAAAAATCGTCACTCCTTCACCGCCCATTTAATGTAAATAATTTTGTCACTTTGTACTTAAATCGGTATTCCAGTAAACAGCATTCGAGATAGTACCGAAAAAACATAGGGCCGACAGCTGCCATACATGTGTGTTCAGCGTGCCCGGAGTATTCGCTTCTCAGCATAGTTATGTAATCGAGGTTCAATTAGACTTCTAGGCGAGCTAAAACAGGGGTTATAGTGCCGAAAATAGGCGGACAGATCCAGTTGATACTGGCTTTTGAAAACATGTGGCTCCTGTTTTGGATCTAAGGTGGAGGCTGTCTCATTTGCATAAGAAAGAGCTGTGCTGGCAGTCTTGAAAGCGAGAGAGAGAGAGTATACCTTCAGCGGTAACAATATTATTTTCGGTCGAGAGTAAAGTTTACGCTTGTATCCATAGTACTTGTACCTTTGTTTTTGTAAGAGAGGTTGATTTGCCACATTCACCATATCACACACATACCACCACACACACACTATACCCTTTAAAACATAATGAAGAAACGTGAGCGAGAAATATATTCACGCACAAAGAAACAGCACGCTCCCGGTCACCTGTTTGTAAAATCACTGTTCAAGTATTAGACAATCAAATCATTGCACAAGAAATGTGAAAGAAGAAAGTACGTTTGGTCCTACGCTGCATGATACTCGAATTTAAATATTTACACTTATATACATATGAAAAAGAAAAAAAAACAAAAACAAAAACAAAAAACCCCTCACCAATCTCGTTAAATTTGAATAACATTAATATATCAGATCACTGATAGGACTCGATACTTGGGGTTAGCTTTCTGTTAGGCCTAGGTATCTAAATGGTTTTTAACCTTGATAATAACCCCTAATACCACAAATGACATAAGAAATACCAGGAGAATAGTCATGTGCTATATATTAACTATTTGGGAACACTTGATTTCTATATTTTTTCATGAGGGACAAGCAATAGTGTTATATTCGACCGTCGGCACAACTAGACCCCCTATCTCCAGAAGATTATTCAAGGTCATGCTTTGCAGATGCCCTGTCTTATTTTCTACTATAATCTTGTTGTTTTACAAAATATTCCACCGCGGAGAAAATGTTTCCACCGCGGAGAAAATGTTTTCATCGCGCGGAGAAAATATTTCCACCGCGGAGAAAATATTTCCACCGCGGAGAAAATGATTTTCATTGTGATTCCGCAATTTTGGTGTCATTTTCTAATTTTCATTGTGATTCATTCTGCATTTTCTGTGTGAATACCCTTTCCAAACTGAAAACGGTACAGATAATACGACGTTTCATGTAGAAAATTAGACGTTTTATAATATGGCACCAATAAGCCACCGTAGATATGTGTCCTATCG